>JACXGM010015652.1:0-21105 GCA_016801145.1 Umbra pygmaea | reverse complement strand
CAGACATATTCATCAATGATTGCTGGTTCAACAATTCACTGAACCGGGTAGTTATACCATGAACACCGCTAGTCACACTATAGAATTTGCGTACACGAAGTCAGACCAGACGTGAGATTTTATCGCAGCCTACGATCACGTTCAAATTGATAAATCCGCTGCTTTGCGTATGAATCGCCGTACGCCCGTCGTACGCCTGTTTTAGTTCGTACGCACGTTTCATAAATGAGGGCCAATGTCTTTTTGGTTGTATAGACATTGACTAGATGTCTTTACAATGCCTTGTGCCCAGTGGGTAATGTGTTTCCTCACAAACAGCTAATGATTCCATCCTTAATATATCCAAAATCCACTTTCCGTTGCTCTGCTTATACCCAAAAAAATGCAAACAAACCACACCTATAGTCAACCACCCTTTTATCAATCCGTCCACATATCTAACCACCAAACACGTGCACGCCATCATGCACAGCCCCAATGCAAGCCCTTGTAACCAGGACTTATGTAGGCCGTCGGATGGCAGATCTCTCTCCTTTCTCAGTTCCCTAAGCCAGGGAACTCAGTGTTTCATCCCATTGCTGTGTTTCATCGTAAGTGAGTTTATTCAAGTGTAGTCAATGTTTTCCCCTGAAAGAGAAGCAGGAGCGAGCGGAGCAGCGGTAAATGCAGGCACACATCCACGGCGGGTGAGGCAGGCGGCCCAGAGGACACGTTTAGTAATCCCACCAATGATGTGCGTGGCCCGGTGATGGCTACCAGCCCCACAAATACCCACAGACCCCTCCATCCATTTTTATTGTATTCGGGCTGCAGTGTTGTATTTCCTGCTTGCTTTTAGCACCACACACACACACTGCACTCGAAAAACAAAAATCCATAATATCGACCGGCCAGTGTCACCACAATTATTCTTTTGAAACAGCCATTGAAAACAAATTACATCTGCACTGCGTTTTCATCCGATTGCTCCGGGTGAGCAATGCTCACCCCCACACCCCCCCAACACCCAAACCGACCCCTCCTTTCTATTTTGCCGCCTACAGCGGTGTGTGGCTAACGACTGCGCCGGCGTACGTGTGGGGGGGGTCAGGTGAAAGAGGGGGGTTGGAGGGAGTTAGCTCTGAGAGATGTACTTAAGGGTAACAAAAGCTTAAATTAGTAACACGGGAGGAGGGACGAAAATAACATGACTACAAAATAGGAACCTGTATGTGTGCGTCTGTGTAGAGTTACTGAGGCTGCAATTACCTGGCTGGTTTCCTTTTTAACTTATTAGAGAATATATCAAGTGGATCAAAGACATGGAGAAGGTAATAGAATTAGCTGGCTGGTACCATTTCTCAAGGTTTGAAACCGAGTCATAGGTGACTGCTCACTGGTAGGTTTTATTGAACAGTGTTCTGGGCAGTGGGGGGGGGATAGGGGGCGCACAGGTATTTCCTTCTCATCAATTTGGTAAAGTCCACCTGCTACACATTGAGACGTGTGTTATCTGTGCATGTAGACTGAAAGATGCTAATGTGATCCAGTAAATAATTTATAACGTTTGATGGGTTTGAACAAAGCACTTTTGCTTCTGATTAAAGTTGTGCATAATTCCTACGGATATCAAATAAAATGCTTTGCATTATACATCCTGTTGCATTCTCCTATGTATTTCAATTACAGAGAGTGCACAACAGCAAATCCCTTTGTGTGTTCAATGGTAGCAAAAAAAGAGAAGTATTAACTGGGTTGTTTAAAACATTCATTCTGATTGGCTGAAAGGCATGGCAAATAAAACTTTATACCACATAAAAAACAATGATTTTTTACTGTTCTTACTGTTGTTATTGCATTGGTCTCCGATTTACAAAATATCAATAATGCACTTCAGAGGGGTTGGGATATATGACCAATTGCCTATACCACTGCAGTATCCAGGCACTTGGTGTTGTCATGCATAAAAAAAGACTTTAGCCACACCCCCTTTGCATTTTACATTTACAATTGGTCCATCATCACTAAAGTCCAATGTTCCAACAAACACATAAAACCTTTTCGATATCTTTGTGCCAAAGAAAGTTTTCTCCAAAAAACTTGATCATGCATAAGAATATCAAAAGGTGTAACATTAATTTCAACGTTTGATCAATTGTTGTCCTCCGTGTAAATACGACCCGTCTATTATCAATGCATACATTTACAAGGGCACATTCAGAAACGCTGTGGGACACCATCTCGTTGCCAAAGCCCACTGAACGACCTCATGCTCAATTCTGACTTCCTGGTAGCAGGTCTTTAGCAGCAGTTCTCCAGTGACGCTACAGTACTACCTGATAAAGTGGAAGAGATTGGGGAAAAAAGAATTCAACTAATGTCAAGTGAATGGTGTTGATAATTAATCCTGTCTGAGTCTCCCCAACCAGGCAGAAGGGTTGGAGGCACAGTTCTTTTGTTAAGCTTTGACCACACAAGTCACCGCGCCAGCCCTCCTGCAGGAGGGAAACGCCAAGTTTGGAGTATTAAGAAAACCAATAGCCTTGTTGACATGAACATGGGAGCCTAACCCCCGCAGCCTCCTCATATGAAGCATCGATTTTTCTGTCCGGCTGCAGCGCTAAAGCCATTCATTCTCTATGGGCAGCAAGACTCACTGGGCCTGGCCGAATTCTCCTCTTCCTTTTCCATCTTACCTTGGGGGTAAAACTTGAGGATTAAAGTCACCCCCACCTCTGTCTCTCTAACCCCCTGCCCACCCAAGACATGATTTGTGTTAGGCCGAGAACGAGGGGGGGGTTAAACGTCTTGGCTGCTTCGGAATAAGGCTGACCTGCGTGACCTTTCAGGGTCAGAGGGGTGTTATTCACACAGCGGGGGTCTCAGCAGGTAGCAGCATACAACAACACTCCCACTTGTGCTTATTTAGCTAAATGAATTCAATTATCACTTCAACCAACGCTTTCCCTCGCATTCGGGTTTTCTTTCTCTTTCCCTCGCTCCTGACTCTCTCGCTTCCTCTCCCTCTTTCATTCCTTGTACGCGTTTGAGGATGACTGTTACGTTTTAATGCGGCGCTGTCATTCATTTTGGTTATCTGTAAACGTTGTTGTTTTAATAACCATACTCTAGTAGTTAATACGGCTGTATAAATAATGCATGCATCTGCTGGATAAGTCTTACGTGGTTTCCTCCTTGGGCTGGGTAGCACATGGTGTTTCTGAAACAGTGGCAGAAGAAGGCATTAAAGACATTTCAAGTGAATGGCGGGTACCGAGGGCCCCAGGCTACACATTTAAATTCTAATCCTTTTTCAATTGCATCACACACACACACAATTCATTTCTTTTCCAAGGCAATTCATTTATATTCATTTCTAAAACAAAAAGTCAAAATCACAGACTTACAGTTTCAACCTAAGTTTGTCTTTGTTTTGTTTGTTTAATACTGGTGGCGTTCTGCTGACTATACTTACGCGTCCAATTAAATCTTGATAAGGAGGATGGTTTCCGCCATCAACCACAGCACAAAGACTTTGTTTTCTACATGGCGATGTCTGCGTGTGTTGTTAGATTACACCGGAAGCCTAGATTGCAGGAAGAATACATTCTTCCTTATTAAGTTTGAAAATGAGAGGAGGGAACTTTTTGGGGAAGAAGCGGAGAGAACAAAAGGACAGGGAATTTGTTGTGCAATCACTCATTCAAGAGTTGAATAACCAAGTCAACAACAGAAATCCAGAATACATATATAATTATTTGGACTGTTGTGCATAGGCAATGGTGACTGACAAGATCTGCATGAGATATGATGCAATAACAGAATATATTAAAATGAGAAAAAAGATAGCTTGGCTTGATTACCAATAGAACATTAGAGGAGCCACGATATTAGAACAACACAATTATAACGCTTTCCCCAGGACACGCTGCAAGCGTTTCTGATGCATTAGCAGGCCTTAGCTAACGAAGAAAAAAATACATAGTGCAGCAGATATTCAAAGCACCAGTTGTACCCGATATCATTAAAAATGTATAAAACATTCCTTCAACATGACAAGTGTTTGTGCTATATTTCTTTTCCTCTATCTTTCCCTCTATATCTTTCTCTTTCTCTCTCTCTCTGGTACAGGGTGCACTCTGTTTTCTCCCCTCAGTATCTTAGCCTCTTCTCCAGCCATCAACTTCCCAGCTGAAAGATGTACCCATTACAGAGTGGCAGTTTGACACACAATGACCTGTCAGTGCATTCATCTCTCAATGTTTTACTTTAGCAGGGAGCCAAAACTGAGCTGAAAATAAGCAAGTTGTTTCAAGGCCTTGGAATGAGATCAAACATTTGCTGGCACCCACACACTGGACCTTTGATTTACAGTGGATCTGTCAAATGGTGATTAGACTGGACGAGTGCTTAAAAACCTGCACATCCACCGCTACAACACCAACAACATTCCAGCATCACAATCCGAAGCCCAAACTGTCAGCACACAGCATATATTTGTTCTTGTCAGAATTCCGCTGTCTGCAAACACTACAGCCGGTTGGTGCTTGAGTTGTTATACAGGCCTATGCTAGTTACTACCTGGTAGAAGGACACAGAAATATAGACATTTTGAAATGTGGCAACAACAACAAAAGCAAATTGTAACTTTTTTAGTCATGTGTTCACCGGGTATGTAAACTATTTGCCTAGACCTCAAAGGTGATTGACGTGATTAACAACTAGCTAGCTTGAAGACATTCTGCCATGAAATACTGTAGTTTAACTTGTCCAAGGTGTCACAACTCCACCTGCTCATCACCTCCGGCGGTCGTTGTCGCCGGTCTACGGATCCCCTTTCTGAAGTGCACCACCTCAGCACCCAGAGAGACACTCGTCGAACCAGCGCACCTGAATTTCATCACTAATCCATTTAAACACTGGTGGAGCAGCACTCAGTGTGATTTATTGTTTTCGTGTTATGTCGTACTTTGTGTGAGAACTACCTTAAGTTAAGTATATCGCTACCCTGTTCTTTGGAAACTACTCTTTGTTTCCTGTATCTGCCTCCTTTTATCTTCATACCACACACAACACACAACGCTTATTTTCTTACGCTATTTACTAGTTACACTAGCAGCTACGATCCATCTAGCAATTCAAGGGGAGAAAAAATCTAGCCAACACTCCTGTGAAATGTCAACTGTTTTCAGCATCCACACTCCAAATTTATTGGAGTAAGTACCAAAAATACATATGTTTAAAAGACCTGCCTAGTGTTTATTTTAAACTAATCATGTAAACATGGGAATTCTATCAATTCCCTAGCCATGCATTTTTAGATAATAATGGCTGTACTGAGCGCATGGTTTGAGTTGTGTGTGTGGGTTCCTGTTTCATGATCTCCAGTGGTCCCATGACTCTTTATTGAGTGTCATGGACACGTGATTCACATGTGATACTGGTCATCAGTCACCGCCCACATCTTGTCCACACACTGTATCTGTCTCACATCTGTGGCCTCATCTACAAGAGTGCTCCACGCATTCCCAAGATGCTCTGGTGTCATTACGCGGAAAAAACATCTAAACACATTCACCATTGAACAGGCTTCACATTCCAAACAGCATTGGAGATTTTACAATGTATTGTCGTTTTCTTTGTTTTTAGTGGTATGCGTTTCCAAGTGTGATTTCTAAAAACTACAGTGTAGGCAGGTTTTATTTTTTTAAAGAAAGACTTTCGGGAATACATATTTTCTTGAGTTGCGTATTTCCCTCAAGCATGCTGTGATTACAATTTACATTGCATTTTCTCTAACTGTATCAGGGTTTGGATGGTAGAGGCTATCTGTGTTCTCGAGGATGAATATCCCTGGGCAGGTCCTATCTGGAATATGCAGTGCCCAGCATGTTAAAAAAATAAAATAAATAAGAAACGAATTGCATCTTCCTTGAGTCGTGCATCTCCCAAAGCGTTCCTGAGATCAACATCTGCATCACGTTCCCACTGCGTCCAGGAAAAAAGTAAAATAACAAACAGAATAATCTATTGTGCTGCAGGTCTCTGATAAATGTGCAAGCCGTGCTATTCCATGGTGGAGGGAAACCAACGCACTACAGGGCACTGCACGCTAAACAATCAGAGCAATGCAAATACAACCACCATGAGCGGAACTGTTCAACATCCTGTCTCCGCACGTGCTCAGTGGGGATTACTGCATAAACCATCTACAAAGATTAAACTACTCTTTTACTGCATTTAACCATTCGAGGGCCATTGGCAGCCTTTAAAGATGCAGTCTGCACTTTTAGCCACTAGTTGTAAAAGTAACGCTAAAAAGGGTATATGTTTTTTTACTGTCATGAATCTGTGCTCTAGTTCATGATTTGTGCCCCACATTATAAAAAATTACCCAAGTTCAACTTTGTACTTAGAGTTTATGCACATATAAACAGCATGTTACACATTATAATAAAAGGGGAAGTTTAAAACGTATTTTCTTAACTGCAGCCATCCCAAAATTCGTCTTGAATATGTCATCACTTAAAGAGGCTTTTCATATAAGAAGTGACTGACTGTCAATTATTTAATTGTTTGTTGTAGCCACAGATTTGTAATATATTCTTTTAATAGACGGATCATGCCACCAGGAAGAACAAGGCCCTTACTTTTAGCTGTGCGATAACCAGGGCCATTGTGCATCTCAGAACACCTCATTAAACTGTGCTTTCATACCACAGTGACCTCAAAACTATTGACTAAGAAATCAATGACGCAGAGTTAGTCATATCACTTGCATAATTCCCTGCGCTAAACCCACGCCAAACACTCTCATCGCAGATGGGGAGGACACAGACCCAGGCGAAAGTAACTGTTTACAGTGGATAAATTGTTGATACTGCATGACAGAGACCTACGTCTTTATCTTAATGTTTGTAAATCTAATTTCACATTAACAAATGAATGTGAAATGAGCTTTGAAATGATGACGCCATGCTGGTAAATAAAAATCAACAATTTGCCTGGAAAGTAGGCATTTTACAAATCTGTGAATGACATTAAAGCTCCTGCAGATGGGAGTGTCAACATACTGCTCTTTCAAAACCCTCTTAAGTGAATAACGTGTACATTTTCAGAAGGACGCTTTTTCTTCCAGCAGGCCACTGAACCTTTTCTAGTCCCCTTATGCACCAGCAAACATGCTGATACAATTTAAAGGTCATGTTCTTTCACTGCTGACAGGGGCCTTCCAAAACTTTGACGAGGGGGTCCCTGCGATGGATAGCATTGTAGCACTGGCCGCTTAGACAGAAAAGGAATTAAGCATTGCATCAAGATGGTGTCAGTTCAATCATGCAAACTGATTAGAAAACCAAGTAACAGACCAAAACTACGTTGCCATTTGACGGACACGGTGTAAGCTTCAGCAATAAAAACAATGCAGCATTTGTTTCTGCCACGGGCCTTAAGACACACACAGGAGTTAGCAGAGTGGGGGGAGCTGTGTGATATTAAACGTTACCAATGCTTCGCTGTCTTTGTACATTATTGTCTAGCTTTCATTTGACTGCTGTCAGATTTCTTTCCTGCTGTGAGCTTAAACCCATGCTGCAAACATCACCTAAGGGTTGAGACGGTTTAGCATTTAAATGTTCTCCAAAAATGAGCAATCAACAACACAGCAATGTTATTGTGCTCGCTTTTCTTCATGTATTTTAACAGCCGGGCCAGATGTATTCAGAAACAATGTCTTCCACAGTGCCAGTCTTTAAGGTTAGCAGACGTCGAGAACGGGAGAAAGGGTAGGCTAACTTGTGATGTCTATGTCTGGATGTGTTGTATGCGTGTGTTGTCTGTGTGTGTCTGTACTGGATGACTCTCAGCAGACAGTTCTCTACACTCTCTTGTTTTAAAAGGCAACAATAATGGCCAGTAAGGACGGCCTTAAGAGACTCTGGCATGTTGATGCCTGACGCACAAAGGTCATTGATTTCAGGGCCTTCTTCTTTTTTTAACAATTCGTCTAGATTTTGGCATTTTGTGAACACACACAGGACAGCTCTCCGACAAGCCGACCTTGACAGCGAATTGGATAAATAAACCTTCAATTTAGCCCTCTGCTCTCGCCGTGCGCCAGCCAGGCAGCGTGTCCCACCGGGAGCTTTCACCTATCCATATCGTTCAAGCGCCCGGTTCGACTTCCCTGCGCCGGCATGTCGGCAAGCTGCCCTGAGCCTGTGACAAACACAGCCTTAAAGATAAGCTAACAGCCCTCTCGCTCCAGTCAAAGTCAATCATGCCCGCGTTGAAAATGGAATGCCAATTCCATCCCTCAACACCCCCCCCACCCCGTCCAATGGATTCCTCCCTTCTCCGCCCTCCCACCACACAAAAACACAACCACCCCTTCCCTCTCACACTCCCCACAAACACATTCACCCCCCCCTCCACACACCTTCTGCATCTACCTACCAGCCCCCTCCCTGTACACCCCACATCCCAGGAGGAACTGGGAGTGAGAGCATCACTCCATAACAGGTAATGACGTGGCATTTAATGATACTGTCCAAAGTGATCCGGGCCCAGCAGACAAGTAATGCGCGGCCCGTGTAGCACAGATAAGCATGGCTGAGTGTTCCTCCAGCTCCGCGGCAACAGACATACTGTATCTCTCACTGGCCCTGTCACAAGATACGATGTGACATATGCGCATCCGCTCCCACCCGGCCTCCCCTATACTTTGGGGGGGAAGAGCATTTCCTGATATTAGCAACATACGAAAGTGTGTGTGTGTGTGTGTGTGTGTGTGTGTGTGTGTGTGTGTGTGTGTGTGTGTGTGTGTGTGTGTGTGTGTGTGTGTGTGTGTGTGTGAGAGAGAACAAGGTAGCACCGAGAAATTGAGGAGCGAGAGAGGAGAGAGAGAATGACGGGGAATGGCGGATAAAAACCACTACCTCTACCTGTGAGGGTGATCAAGAATTCACGGACCTCTTTTAATAGTTCATTGCACCCTACATTTCCCTGTGAATTAAGCCCCATCCACAGACAACTCCTTAATCTAGACTGGCACTTTGTACTGCCGGCGGAGAAGAAACGTCATGGGGTGATGGATAAGGTTAAAAGAACCACGGTTCTGATCATTTGCTGTAGCTATAACGGCCGTAAAGAGCAGACAGGGAGATAGGGCAAACGGAGAAGGGAAATACAAGAGGAGCCATTTGCATCTTTCATGGAGGGGGTGTTGGGAACGGTAGTGTCTGACAGCCTTCTGCATCTGAAGGGCCTGTAAAACACTGCAGTCCTTAAGGATCCTTTGACAGTTTTTTCTAGTCTGTTAGGGATACAGTACTGCAGAAACAGAGAGAGAGAGATGGTGAAAATGAGAGACTTAAATGGGAGAGCTGAGAGCTACTGAACTGGTAGTTTGTTCTAAAACTCTAGGCTGTATAACTTCACATGGGGCTATACTGTTATTGCAAATGATATTGAAATCAGATTGTTTTGAGTACAATGAAGCATAAACTACAGTATGTTAATATGTGTGCAGAATGTGCTGATGGCTGAGGAACCTGAGTTGTAGCGACCTGTAGCAATAGCTTCTCACAGAGAAGGTCGGTCAATTATTATCTATTACAGTCAATGGTCTCGGCCTTGAGCGCGTGACACCATCAGGATATATAAAAGAGCGCTGTGTAAACCGATGCAACAGATTTCCTGTTTTTGTTCCCAGCTTGTCTACCGGGCCAAAAAGTATTAGCCACTGGCATTCTAAATAGTATGGGGCTTTTGAAATGTTTTTGTAAAATGTATTTCAGCTAGAATCACGTTTGGAAGTTATATATTCCAAAAGTAAAGAAATTAAAGATAAAAATGGTGTCTTCTTCAATACAAGACTAGACATTCATAGATTTCACAAAAATTGGAATTCAGTCCCCGCAGGCGCAGGGGAATAAAAAGTATTTCATAGTCATACAAAAAAATTAAAACAAAAAATATTTTTTGCATACCAACATAACCATCTTCAAATATTTCTATATGTTGTCTTTATACAAATCACATATGAAAGATTTAGGTGGACATGATCATATTATTACATAATATCATCTTGCACTCAAAAACCCAGAAGCACGTGCACACTCTCTGGCTCTCCCACATGCCTGAGCCTCCAGTGTGTTGTGTGCGGTTTGATCTACTGGCAGACAGACTGTGTTGGAAGGGATCAGGGAGCCAAGCGCCTGTTTCTCAGACAGCTCTAATGACACCTGCAGACTGAAAAGCAGGAAACTCAAGTAAATACTCCCTAGCTGTGATAATGAGTGCCTTAGCTTAAAACAGTGTCAAAAGCAGAAAAATACTAGTCTAATTAGAGGGAAGTCACAGTATCTTATAATCAATGTTTATGTAATCCTTATTGCTACCTTTCTGGTTTCACTTTGATTCAACAGAAGCTGACTGTTTGTTGAAAGAAAATGTGTTAATATACAGTATATACATATGTTACGTTCATATAGGTTTTGTTGAAAAAACAATGGGAGAGATGTTGGAGAGCTACTGGAATATTTTGTCAACAGTTTCAGAAAATGCAGACGGATTTATTTAATGAATCTGTATACAGTATGTAAGTATATACTGTTTATATACTCTACAATATTGTTAAAATATTATATATACAAGCACGTAGGAACATGGGGGATGGAGAGGACATGTTCCCCTCAATGTTACAGACAGGTAATGTATATATGGTATCCCCCAATATCAACCTCGTTTCTACTCCCTTGCATATATATTACCAGAAGCTATATCATGTTTTGATTTATCCCTTTAGTTTAAATCTAGTCAACATAGCCACTTCAAAATTGGGATACAATGATATGGTTGCCATTTAATTGTAATAGAGAAGACCGTAAATTTAAAATATGATGTAAAATGGGGGGGTGTCTTTTTGAAAGCACAGACACGTCCTTAATGAGAGTGAACAATGAACAGTTGCCGAGGTTGGCCATGCTTTTTGAGCTCACGTGATTGATGGGACGGATTCTGCAGAAGGAACTTCGAGAGAGACCCGGAAGTTTACACACTACAATTGTGTCTCGTATCGAGCTGTGCTCGAGCAAACTTGAAAACGTTGCTGAAATCTATCGGAGTGTAAACGCAGTCTCATAGTGGTTAATGTTTTAACAAGACTCACCATCATCCTTTTCAAATGATAATGACTGCTTTTGCACTTCCATTAAATGTTAGTTGTCTAAAAAAAATGTCACCATGTGTGACTGGTTGAGAGAGTTGTATTTAAATGACAAATCACAATGATGTATGCTAAAAATGCATTAGGAAGTAATAGTGGTACATTTTGATTTGGATATGTGTTTTTGAATTGATGTGAGCTGGGATATGTTATACTCATAGGCTAAACAGGCTGCAGCTTATGTCAGTTTCTGTGGCCCGAAAGCTGTATGGTTTTATGGGGAAAATACACCTGTGGAAAAACCTGAACCATCTGTCAGTTGGTTCCTCGATGCCTGGGTTCTTTTCTTTAGATTGGCTCCTGGTTACATCCTCATTCTATGGTAAAACTCCTAGCCATTTATTCTACAGCATCCAACTCTGCTTTACATCTATGCTGCTCTAAGGCAAAATTACTTACATTATTTTTGACAATAGTGTAAAATGTCATGTTCGAGCTCAAGTATTTTATTCGATAAATAACTTTAAAAAAAGCAATGAATTGCCACATGTACAATACTTGGCTGGAATGCAAAAAAACTTAATCGTGATTTTACTTAGTTATAGACTTTCGCGAGTAAAGGTATTTTGCCCTTGTAGGGCAGTATGGCCATGCTATGGCCCTGCAGCATTTCACTAGCCACTAACTAAAAAAATTAATGTTATTTAAGTGTTCATTTTTACACAAAACACCCATGTTGGTATTGTTCTGTGTCTACTACAGGGGATACAGCTCCAATATACTTCCATATGCTTCATGGGACTACCCCCTAACCTGCTCATATTAAGATAAGCTAAGTACTGGTGGTTACTAGCTAGTTGCAGTAGTTTTGATAATGAACTTATCATGTGCTTGGAGCAGGAGGTGGGTAGAGTAGCCAAAAACTGTACTCAAGTAAAAGTATTGTTACTTAAAAAATATAATGACTGAAGTAGAAGTACAAGTAGTCATCCAAGTAATTACTTAAGTAAAAGTAAGAAAGTATCTAGTAAAATACTACTCGATTTACTTCATACATTCTGATTTATTGGTGAAATAGGCAGATCAATTTGAACGTACAAATCCGAAATATAAAATTGTAAATGCTTATACACTGGTATAACAGGGCTCCAGAGTGAATTCCATTTAGAAGCCATTTACTACCGTTTTTGGTGTTTGTGCTTCTAAAATGTATAACTAGGAGCACCAGTGCTAGCTGCAAATATGTCCCCTTTCTAATGTAATTGTAGGCTATATCACATTAATTTCTAACCTGTTCATCTGGAGGCAGAGAATTAGTGTGATAGTGAGTGTGTGCAAGGTTTTCTATTTAAATTGAGCTGGTCTGTATACATTTTAATGCATATTCTCTTTCTGAAAAATATCTGTATTTATCTATGTATGTATCTAAAAGGTAATTAAAACAGCCTTTATGTCATCTCACTGCTATGACAAACTGTAAGAGCAAAGCATGACAATGTGTATACCGTTGCTTACCTACTGGGCACAAGACATTGAGAAAACGTTGAGAAGACGTTGAAAAGACGTTGAGAAGAAGTTGAGAAAATGTTGAGAAGACGTTGACTAGACGTCTTTACAATGCCCTGTGCCCAGTGGGTATACAATCATGGCATTTATCATGGCATTTACAGTATACAGTATATGTTACTATTTAATGTATAACATTTGTTAACTTAATTAAAAGGCAATAAATGGTCATACCTATCCCTGTCACAGGACCCTCTGGGAGTCTTTTCAAATCAGTTGCTAAAGACAACAACTGATTATAAAAGCCTCCTGTTCATGGTCCTGTAACAGGGCTAACGTTAGTATCCACAGCCAAAACTAACTTACAAGCTACAACTTACTGCCAATGTCGAGTTCTTGTAGGCTGAAATGTCCACACTTTCAGACGAAAAAGGCAGTGCAAAATGTAGCTATTGTTTTTGACAGACTGTTTGAACTAGGGTTGCCAACTTTCTCACTACCAAATCAGGGGGGCTGCTTAAATGTATGGTTATTACTTATGTACATAACATTATGTATATTAAATATACATAACAAATAACTACAAAAAACATGTTGATTTACTGTACCTCCATAGTTGCCCTACTCAGTTAGTTTGAATTTTCTAATCATCATTTTGAACCAGTAAGAGAATTTGACCAGAAAATATTACTGTATTGGTTCCTAGATAACTTACCAGCCACAGCAGTTGGCGAGCAAGAAGTTTAGCTATCAGGTGAAAAGTCTAACTCTAAAGTGCAACGTCACTTTGACATTCCTCACTTCTATCCATGACCGGAGTGACTGGTTAAGAGGACTAGTGCACTATGTGTTACTCGCACAAGCAGATAATAGCACAACAAGCTCAATAACATTATAAACAGTGTCATAATCTGAAAGATTATATAGGGCTAATCAATTCATAATATCTTGATTTTTTGTATTTTTTATATTTTGTTCTTGGCGTGGCAGCAGTATGTTTGCCTTGTCTATACAGTGATTGGCTGAATATATGGGACAAGGCATGTTCCATACGGGACAAGGGATGTCCCGTATGAGACAAACCTATTTAGCCCAAAATACGGGATTTCTTGGCTAATACAGGACAGTTGGACAACCCTAGTTTGAACATGATGCCAGGGGTGTTCTGCCTCCTCTGAATAACCCATCATTGTTTCAGCCATTGTATTGGTCCACTCATCCTTCTGTGCGCTGATTGGCTACGTATGTTTGATTGGTGAAACTGAATCATGTGGGGCTCTTAAAGAGCCAAAGCAAAGACCAGACAGCCACTTTAGCTTAGATCTATCAGAGAGAATGAAACCAACTAAACATGCATTGACAAAAAAATTGGTAATGAGTAATGAGTAATGAGCAGAATGTAGCCAGATATACTGGAGTAAAAGTAATACTTTTTTAGATTATTAATTATAATTTTTAGATTATAATTATTTTTTAGATACTCAAGTAAAAGTGAAAAGTATGTTGCATTTAAACTACTATTTACAAGTACAATTTATTCAAAATTTAGTAAAATATAACACATTACTACCCACCTCTTCTACTTGGCTCGCATGTTTAGTTCATTAGCCAGTTGAGAAGGATCTATCTGTGACCCACAAGGAACCAATTTATATATGGGGTTGGTGCTATCCATTGGTGTTTTTTCTCGGACACTTCCCACCCTGACAGATATAAAATAGCATTGGTGACCTGCGTCAAGAGAAATTCAAACAAAAGTGCAAAAAATACAAAGCTAAAAGTAATTTTCAATGCCCCTACACTCCACAGCTGTGTCTTGAGGGCCCTACTGTAGCTCCATTAAGTGTCCTGTTCTGTTGTGGCTATTGGTGTTACTGATGGTGTTCATATCACTAATATTGTAGTTTGGGTACTATACCTTGGTGGTTCCCAGTGTGATTATTGTTGCTCGTTTCATGATTATCTGGTGGCACTGCTTTTTATTTATTATTGTTCACCTTAAACTTTGGCTTGTTTGATTAATTTACAATGTCAACAAAGAGCACTGGCTGAATGTGTCAGGCGTATAGATTTTAATTAACTATTTCATAGAAGATTCATTTCTTTTTTTTTTTAAAGAAAGGGAGATTGTGTCCCATAATAACAGAAGTAGTGATTTAAGATTCACTTTAAAGAGATACAGTGTGTAGGGTTTAAAGTTTTTGGAAGATGGTCCGGGACTGTCCTAGCTTTAAAGGGAAGCTATTTCCACCATTGTGGTGCCAAGATGAATCAGGCTTATGTTCAACATCATTCAAGTCTGTAATTCATATTCTTTGAGCTCTGTGCTTTTAATCGGATCCGATACTTAAAATCCAGATAATCTTATAAAAACGGGGCTTTTGACAATGATCAGAACCTACTGTAATTTAGTCTGAGGTTTTGTAGGGGTTCTCTGTTTCCTCTGCTGGTGTAGAACAGGTAAGTCTCGCCCTGATGTCTGTGAGCCCCTCAGGTCTGCCTGCAGGCTAGCCTGGAGTGCCTGTTCTTACATTGCTGCGGAAATCTGACATCTGAGCACACAGACACACACAAACACACACAAACACTGGTGCTGTACCCTGCAGCGATAAAAACACACAGACAATGCACATAAGTAATTGTGCTGCTCACACCACACAGAAACACATAAATGTGGACAGTTTTCACACACCCACACACACACATTCACACAGTATACTCTAAGGTGCAGCTTAACAGACATGTGGCATACGAATATACTGTTACACAACATAAATTCACAGGAATGTCACATACACACTCCAGCACTGGGTGAGTCTGCCGTGCACGCCGCTGTCTGACTGACGATGGGCTTCGTCTTGACTTTTATTTCAGATGAATAAATAAATACATCAGGATTGTTTAGTAATGCGTACAGCAGGCCACAGCCCCACAAATCAGCCAGCAGCTCGCTCACGCCATCACTCACCGGGCCGATATTTTACAACACAATTACTCCCCGACTGACACAAATGAGCTGGGCCTGGAAACCTGCAGCAAGCTAATTACGCTGAGAGACGCCCGTCCTGTTATTAAAACAATCAAAGCGTTTTACACCCAGCACTACAACACTGCAGTTGAAACCAAGGGAATTCACCGTCCTCTACAGCTCACTCAGTCCAACACTACTGGTTCTACAGAGGCTGTACAGTCCACCAATACTCAGTCCTACGGATTCTATACAGTCAAACCTACTGCATTCTACAGAAGCTATACAATCCAACATTTTTGGGGTCAATTAGTTCAAAGCAGTCTAACCCAACTAAGTTCCAGGCTGTACAACACTTTTGGATTTAAGGAGGCTGTAGAGTCCTTGAACACTGGTTCTATTGGGTTCTATTGGCTTCTATTGGGTTATTGTGTATAATGTGCATCAGTGGCATTTAAATAGTTTGAATGTATTCAGCCTTCTCTAGAGCACTGTGGTGAATTGAAAAGCTCTGAACCTACCAACATAAAATCCAAAAACACAGAACATTCACACTGCAATGGATACCACTGACAAAGCACAATGTGTTGTGACATTACCAACCAAGACTTAACAACGCGCAAATGATAAATAATAAAAAATGCGTCCGCACTCAAATTAACACAGTGAGAATCCATTTAAATGCACCAATAAAAAAAAAACATGGGAATGTTCACTTGAATTATCCTTTACAATGAAATCATCTAGGTACACCTAATTCAATGTTGTGTTCATCAACATTTTAAAGCAGGCCTGCGGAGGAGGAGCACTATGAAGAGGGAGGCAAGGAGGGGACAGGGGTGTGCAGGGGGAGAAGCAGGAGGGACGGGGATATGCAGATGTGTCTCTGCACTCCTCCCTCTGGGCGGTGGCGGAGCTGCACTTCAGTACCTCTCTGTCAGCTCAGCGCTGGCTGCTTCGTTGGCTGGATATCTGTGGCCCTGTTAATTGGCATTAAAGACGCCCCGGGCTGGAGTAGGCACACTCAGGGCTGCGCAGACGAGTGACTCTCAGCTGCACCGCACAAAGCCATGGCAGAGCGGCTGACGTGGGTGAAAATTAATGGCAAACAAAGCTCTGCCTCCTCTGAAGTCCTTGGCGGAACTGAAAATGCAATGATAGCGGATATTCTGTGCTCTTAATTACTGTGTTTACCCTCCCCCTCTCCCCCTGCAGGCATTTATACCACCGAACCTGAGACTTTTACAAAGGAGAGAAGAAAAACAATTGTCAAGTTTAAACTTTATTTTTTTAAATTACAGAGGAACCAATCAGATCAACAAACATGGTTAAACCTTCTTCTGGTGCTTATAAGCAGCTGCTCAGATGTCCTTTGTTCCTTAATTGTTTTGGTATCTGGAAAATGCATGGAGCATGCAAGATGGAGCTGATAGTGATTTAGTACGTAAAATAAGCAATTGAGGCTAAAGTTGAATATATAAACCTAAATATAAAGTGTATAGAAATTATAGTGAACATACATTATGTACTCTACTTACAAACCACTGCCCTGTTTTCATGCAAAAAACCTGCTATTCAAAGCAACACCCTGTTGAGTATTGACATGTGCCAATATGAGGCCAGTATGAGATGCCGTCACTTCTGTGAGTTTCTGTGGATGGAAGTGTCTGCTAAATAAATTAAATGTAAACATTGAACTGATTTCATTGCATTGTGTTGGTATTAAGGAAATAGTTATTATTCACTATCAGCATGACTACTCACCATTGCTCAGACCAGTAACACAGGAGACCTGCTACCAACAAATTCATCAATCAATTCTATTTTATAAAGCCTCTTTACAACAGCATTTGTCCCAAAGTGTTTTGACAGATTCCAGGCCTAAAACCCCCAAGAGCATGCAACAACAAGTGATGCATAGTGGCTAGACAATACTCCCTATTAGGTAGAACTTAGGAAGAAACCTTGAGAGAGGCCAGGCTCAAGGGGGTGGCCAGTCCTCTTCTGGCTGTATCAAGTGGAGAATCTGAAGGTACACAGCCCATTGTATTATCAGTGTTCAATTAGTGTCCATAAATGGAGATAGAAAATGGGTGCGCTGTGACCACAGTCTTTGTGTAGCATCAAAACAATTCTGTGGTCTTGGGCAGGGACAATGGGACATGCTTTGAGTCACCAGGCGGAAACGTGATCACCAACAGCAGTGATGTAGGCACCAGCACAGCAAGGTGGGCACAGGACAGAGACCGGAATGAGTCATCAGGCCACATTTTCCAAAGGTTTGGGTCCTCCTAGAATCAACATGACGCCAGAAACCAAAAATAAATATATAAATTGTCTCTTGTCCTCCGTCATTGAGAAAGGACAGAATGACCTTAGTCCACTGGCACATAAACTATTGCAGCATAACATCTGGGGGACAGGAGGGACTGGAGACGTGGTCCTGCACAAAGAAAACCTTGGGCAGGAGGAAACAGGCATGATTAAAACCCACCCACATTGCCAAGTCAACACCACCAAAGGGACACCCACAGGCCGCAACCAGCCTGAAAATATAGTCCACACAGTGTAGTCCCATCCCAAGTGTAGGGTATCATGAGGCAACAGGAGCAGGCCAATGACTCAGCCCCTGTGTGGCGCTGGTGCAAGTATATCCCTGTGGAGAGAGTGGAGCCTACACGGCAAGCCAGCATGAGTTGTTCATCAAAACGCTGTAGACTTTTAGCCCCCTGGGCCAGACTATACTATATCTTTAAAACTTACTGAAGAGATGAGTCTTCAGCATATACTTAAATGTTTAGACTGAGTTTGCGTCTCTCACACGGGTTGACAGATCATTCCACAAAATTTGAGCTCTATATGTTCAAATTTTGCAGTTCTAGTCAGAACTCTGGCAGATGTGTTAAGCACTAGCTGAAGTTTTTTTAGGGTCTTCTCTGGCTAGCCAGAAAACAGAGCATTACAATAATCCAATCTTGAGGAAATGAAAGCATGGATTAACGTTTCTGCATCATTCCTTGATAGAAAGTTAAAAATTTGTGCAATGCTCCGGAGAAAAAATCTGCTCGAGGTACATTTTACATGTTCGTCAATAGAGAGATCTGGGTCCAGTGTAACATCAAGGTCTTTTACATTTTTTTTCTGATAGAACTTTACAGCATCAATGTTCATTGCCCAATTTGACAGCAGGTATCTTTGTTTCTAGGGACCTAAAATTCGCATTTCAGTTTTCAAAACACAGGCTTCCCGGGTATGCAATTTTGGGGTTTTACCAGTTTTCACTTAAATGTATAGCTGTGTATCATCAGCATAGCAGTGAATATTGACCTTGTGTTTCCGGATGATATCACCAAGAGGCAACATAAATAGCAAGAACAGAAGTTGACCCAAAACAGAACCTTGAGTAACACCAAAGCATAACTTAGATTTTTTTGGAGGAGAGACCATCCACAGATACAAACTGATATCTTTCCAATAGATAAAATCTGAACCATGCCAGAACATATTCACATAGCCCGATATAGGTTTCCAATCTGTCTAGAAGAATGTTGTGGTCAATTGTATCAAAAGCTGCACTAAGGTCAAGATGCACAAGAACAGAACCACAGCCTTTGTTGGATGATACTTGGAGGTTGTTTATCACCTTCACAAGTGCATAAGAATTATTAGTCTTCTGTAATGCATTGAGTTGCTGGGCAACCACTTTTTCTAATATTTTTTACAGAAATCGCAGATTCAAAATTTTTATACCTTTGATTGTAAAGAGATTTGAAATGTATGACTAGCAACAAAAGTGCTGTATGTAAAAAAGAGTCAAATACATGTGATTGTACAGAAAATCGAAAAAACAGGGTGGAAAATAAGAATCAACCAGCCAATGTTGCTAGCCAAATGCTGTAGAATATTTATTTCAATATTTAAAAAATCTCCACCATACTATGCATATGTTGAAAGCAATTTGAACAGGAATGTCGTTGAGGACATGAGTTTGTCAACGTGCACGCGCCATTCATATTTAATCTAATAAATGAATTTTTAGCTGTGCTTTTTATATATATATATAAAGCACTGCATAGTGTATGTAGGGAATCATTATCCCATATACAGAGTTGATTGGATACTTAAAATATCAAGGAATACAGTTTTTACAGCGTTTGTAAGATGGTCAGCATAAAAGTGAAAGTGCATGTTTACGACACAGATTCTACAAATAGTAGGCCAACGTGGTAAATGGTATCCTAGTAACAGGGTTTGTTTTACAGCTTGTGCGCAACATATATGTAATTGTGTCAAGTCAGACGTCCCTTAGTTAATTGTCGTGATGTGAGCGCACCCATGGACCATTGCGCTGTTGTCTAATTTCTCACAGCTGCGGTCGCGCTGCTTAAATATGCTTCGCCTGAAACAATCAATTTCATTGGAGGCAACAGACAGAGAAAAGTCAGCGGCCTCAGTAAGGTTTAGAAGTAGCCCCAAAACCCACTGCCTCTGACCACTACATTTTCTCCTGCAACCTTTCTTTTCAAAGTAGCCAGAGCCTCCCCGGCAGCACCCTAGTGCCCCCGAAGGGAGGTGCGCCTCACACTTTAAAAATCACAGTTCTAATGGTAATGATCTTTTCATTCAAAAAGCTCATGAATTCATTACTGACAAAATGTAGGCCAACTTCATTTTCTGAATTTTGCATTTTAGTTAACTTTGCAACTGTATCAAAAATACATTTTGGATTGTTTTTGTTCTCCAGGGCGTTACACAGGGTTAGGTGTAAACCTTCAGTTAGATCATTCACAGATGTGTTAACTCTGACATCATTGGTATGCTAGATTAAATCAGGAAGGGCATCCAAGAACCTTTGGGTTGTCAATGAATTTATAGTGCGGCTGTTAAAAGTCCCTGGTTGGATTCCAGTTGGAGTTACTGATGTGACAGTAAATGTAATACAATGGTGGTCCGAGATTCCTGGATTATGAGGAAAAGCATTGAGGTTCAACGTGTGACTATGGCAGTGTGTATGTCCTGAGACATGTTGGTCAAAACCCACTGAGTCAATTATTGCTCTAAAAGCTTTTTGGAGAGTGTAACTTGAGATCTACATATTACTATTATTAAATCACTACAAATTATAATATTATCTAACATTACTAGTAGGCCAGATAAGAATTCAGGGAAGTTATTAATTAACACTGTGTATGGCCCAGGTGCCCTGTAGTAGCTATGAAAGCTGATGAGTAAGCTGCATAGATTTCATGACTAGAACCTCAAAAGACAATCCCACTTATATGATGATGACACCATTGCCTTTGTGAGATTCACGTGGGATATGGTCACCAGTGTAACGAGGAGTAGAGGCCTCATTAAAGGCAATACATTCACCAGTAACACAGGAGACCTGCTACCCTCACTGTTACTCAGACCAGTAACACAGGAGACCTGCTACCCTCACTGTTACTCAGACCAGTAACACAGGAGACCTGCTACCCTCACT
>JACXGM010015651.1:0-21279 GCA_016801145.1 Umbra pygmaea | reverse complement strand
AGCAAGGCAACTGAAAAGAACTTACTGTAGTAATGAAATCACCATATAGACTAATTTAAATGAACTTTGTAAAATATATATTATTAAAAAATATATTAAATAAAAAAATATATTAAAGAAGTACAAAAATACATTTCTGATTCTGATTATCTTTGGGCCTGCAGAGAAGGCCTTGCAGGCCCTGACGGCCCACCACTGCATAAATGTGAATCTCACACATGCACACAAACCACACATGCACACAAACACATAGTATTTGGATACAGCAGCAATACAGCAACATGTTATGACACCATCCTGGCCTGCATGTGTGGGAGTATATCCAAGTCACCCAGAGTACATCCTGTCTGAACGTTTCCCAGTAACACTGCTAATCTAAATCTCATCAAAGCTTGTTCTTGCGCTAGACTCTCACTTGCACTAAAACATATCCGACTCCATGTATCATTACACATTGGTGTCTCATGGCCTGGCGTCTGCACTCATTTCCACATCCAAGGGATCCAGATTTGAATCAACACCAGAAAACCACACAGCTACATTAATAATGTCAGCGTGCATAGACTGATTTGAGCTCATGCCGCTTTGCTCAGATAATGTGACGATATGACATTACATATGGCTGGAATATTTCCCCCGGTATCTTTCTGTGATTGCTGCAGGTATTAAACAGTGAGTGTTTGTTTAGCGACGTTTAATACAATGTAATGTGATGTTGATCCAGCCGCTCAATGGGAGTTGTTGATCGTAATAATTGCTTGTCTAGACACAGCTATTAAAACCACTTTCATATCCATCATACCCACATTTGTAGTTTTGCTATGTCTAGATCAGTATGCTCACCTTTCGTTCTGACAATTCCATGGTTAACTTTCTATTTGAATTCCAGCCAAGTAGCCCAGCAGTGTCCCTAAATTAACCAAACTACAACTAGACATTCACGCATCACCCAGATTCACATTCTCCATATTGCACAGCTTCTTTTGTTTGTCACTAGTTTTAAGCTTGCATTCATGGATTGTTTTACATTAGGCAGTAGTAATTACATATTTTCTTTTATAGTTTGAATATAAACCACCAGTTCTTCAGTTTGACCACTAGATGCCATTATAAGTCTTTGGAAAAAAAACTCAAGAGAATTAGTGCTGTAGTATGAGGCGTTGTGGAAAATGGATTTAATAATTCATTAATGATCCATTAATTCACTGTAGTTAAGAGATCAAAATGGCTCATGGATTAAAAAACGGAATCAAATACGGTAACCTTTTCCAGTTTGATTTTGTCTTGTGCTAGAAAAAATATGTCCTGGCATCTTTACAATATTATTACCTTCTTCAGTTTGATGGCTTTTTTATGTTGTATTGGCATAAAAAACTAAGCTAGCATCCTATTCAGAAGGATTAGACCTTACCAGTTTAAAATAGATTGCTTGCAAGGAGATATAAATATGTTATGGTAGTTAGGCCCATTGACCATTGGCCCACCAAGAAACTGACCTTTCACATTGTGAGGGTGGTCATTTTATGTATGTACAGTGAGAAGTGTAACAAAAAGGCTAGGTGAAAATCATGACATGGCATAAAAACTTTAACAGGAGAAAGAGGGGAATAAGGGGTTGACTGCAGCCTGAGAGATACAGTCATGTGAAGTACACCCCCCTGGAAAGTGTCTTCCCTAAAACTTCAACAATATTGACAGATAAATGTAACCTAAATTAACAAATGACACAAAGATTATACTACTAGATTCAATATTTGGAGTTGGGTGAAATAACCTCATGTAGCCGTTTCATTTAATGGTCATTTAATCTTTTACATTGGTTAGAAGGAATTGTGGGTCTTTACAATATTGCTTCAAATATTTACAGTACTACTTCTTTGCATGCGCAGCCTGCTTTGAGTCCCACCACAGCATTTTGATTGTTTGGAGATGTACAGTAGGCTTTGAGTACTTCATAACCCTCCATTTCTAATTTTTAGGCCATGCTGTTGTAGCTTTACTTCTGTGATTTGGATCTTTGTCCTGTTGCAACATTCATTGTTGGTTCAGCTTCAGTTTCTGACAGATGGCCTCACATTCTCAAGAATACTCTGGGACATAGAATTCATGGTTGACTCAGAGATGCCAAGTTGGCCAGGCAGCAAAGCAGCCCCAAACCATAATGCCGCCGTTTCCATGCTATCTGGTTGATATAACATTGTTCTGTTCAAAGGCAGTGTTTTGTTTTTCACCAAACATGGCATCTGGCATTGTTTTTTACCCAGGCGTTGTCTGGAAAATATCAGTCCTGTCTCGACATTCTTTTTCAGAGCAGACACTTTTTCCATCCAGACCTTCAATGTCGACTAAGTAACGGTTGACTAATGCACTTCGACATTGATTGTGGCAGAAGACCTCTGGGGCTTCCATCAGCATCCACTGGTCAACTCTTAGGCTAAATTTGGTGGGACAACCTCTTTTATGTAGATTATGATTGGTCTGGGATTTTGTTCCACCAGCAGTAGAACGATGTACTCTAATTGTTTGGAATAGATTTGTAGTTGCTCCCAGACACATGGGCTTCAATAATATTTCTTTGAAGGACACCAGATAGATCTTTTGATACTGCCATATACCCATAAGGTTAAGACAAACAAACAAACCCAAGTGTCAAATATTTATAGGAGGCTGGATCCTCCCAAGTTAATTTCTAATGATTTTCTAATAACTTGCATCTGTTTACGTACACCTGAAATATAATCATTTTATGGGATTGTAAAGAGGTGTAATGAATTTTTCTGCATAAACAAATAGCATTTCTGTTTGTTTCAATTGCATACATGTTTTCAACGTTACAATGTTTTAATGTGATTTGTTGAAGTGATTTACCTTTATCAATATGTGCTTGGAATTTGGCTGAACTATCTACTTTTTCAAATATATCCACATAACAAAAGCTTTCCAGGGGGTGCACCAAAGTTTTCACATTGCTATATAACCCTTATATAAATAAAATAACAAACACACTTTTTAACAAGGAAAAGCAGATTTAAATAAAAACTTTTTGCTAACCAAATTACATAAATAAAAATAAGGTTTAAATACTTTTGAACTAGAATGCATTTTATGATTCCATTATATGAATGTTATATTAATATCCAAACACGCATGATGGAGATGTAAGCACTTTCAGGCAGTATGCCTGCGCAAACATATTGCGTGCCATCACTTTATTCAAGGTGTTTCAACCATTTGATTCAATATTCTCCAATCACCCGTCAGACAATAAACACATTGTCACAAACCTCAACACAGATAAAGATTGTGTTCCTTGGTTCAGACATTGCTCTGTCCACCAAATCTTCCAAACCCTGGATAGGTATTCTACATGTCAGTTATAATCCACTTTGTAGTTACGTTCACCAAATGCTTTGTGTACTACAGGTTGGCATGGCGATTGTGCTCTGTGCAGTTTAGATTTGCAGTTTAGATGCAGTTTTTGTTGTACCAGTTTTGGGCATGAATGTCAAACACAGTAACATTTGACATACTCTTAATCTCGGAAGTCTGTTTTGAATAACCATGAATATACAACATGCTGTGATTTCTAAAGGATATATTTGATATAGATAAAAAACAGACATTTTACACTTTAACTCCATAGTCATACTAGTAAGAACCCCTATCCAAATTGTTGGAATCCAACAAAAACGGCCTTCAAATGCCTTTTTAAATTCGATCTAAACTTTGTACCCAATTTACACTCAAAAAATGATTTGGAATCATGTCAATGCCATATAGACTGTTTCAGAGGTAGACGTTTCTTTTTCCATTTAGTTTAAGTGGATATGAACTGATATCAAATTGAGAAATTTAAGTTGAAGGCCAATGGATGGAAAGACATGAAGCCAAAGACGGGCCTACTATCAAAGATAATATCAAACACTCTATAAATATCAAGAGATGAGACTGTGGGATAAAAGTGGCTTGCCTGGAGTTAGGACAATGATAGGAGTGGAAAGGCAATAAGGATGTATGATACTGTAGGCTACCTGTGTGTGAGAAAAGGTTCACAGCAAAGTGCAATCTGATCAAAGATAAGAGAAGGGCGAGAAAGAATCAAAAACGTTTCTGTGGGGGCTTAGAACAAAAAGGAGTGGGAAGAATGAAAAAAAGAAAAAAACAAAGCCCTAGCCGATGTTGCCCTCCCACCACGAAAGAGGCAGTTGTTAAAAGAAATATATGACAGAAAACTGTTGTTTAGATAATGTATGGTGATTCTATATCATGGGGTTGTGCGGATGATTTGAGTAACAAAGAGATGTAAAAAAATAGGAAAAAAGGAACAGATTTTTTTGAGGTGGATACTAACTCAATATACAGTATGTTACAAATTGAAACCGGATAGACTTGGAAATAGGCTATGATATGATAATTTGGCTCTGTTCTAGCTTGCTTATAATCACTAAAATTATAGCTAGACAATTCTGGACCATAGAAAATGTAAAAAAATATGAGTAAATAGCTTTTTTTGATTCTATACTGTAAGAAAACAACCTGTTGTCCTTAAGGATCTGATGTGGCGCCCCAGGGTGGAATGAGTTTGACAACCCCGCTGTAAAAGCCTGACTGCTGTGAAATAAACAATAATTTCCGGATGCAACACTTAATTGTCATGGATACATGCATCCAAAGTAGGATATGTGACCTTCTTTGATATACACAATGTTCAAAGCCTACAGTTTTACACAAATTATTCAAAATTAAAGTTATTTTTAAACTTTGTGCCATGAAATTGAAATGTCTCAGTTATGTATGAGAACAATTTGACAGCTGCCTGCTTTTGAATATCTGTACCAGATTGCATTTTAGAATTGACGAATAAGTCAAAGACTGTGGCGGACTTTGATGTTTTGTGCCTGTGGAAAGAAGTCTGTTTTAAGAACTGCAGTTTCAGTAATAAGTTCCAGCTATTTCTAGTTATGTTTTTATGGGCAAGGTAATGCCTTGTTACCTCTAAGAACATAAGTTTAGTCTCCTGGTACTTGGCAACATCTTTTGAGACCATATGAAGGAAAGATTGAAACCATCCTTTGTACTAGAGTAGTTCAAAGCTACTGCACTGTGTTCTAATTTGGTGCTAGCGTTGTAAATGCTCCGATAGCAAGCAACATTGTTAAGAATCTAGAAGGTAGGGATCTCACCAGTAGTGCTTTTTGTTCTTACATCTCCAGTATGTTACAAAATTGAAAAGAAATATTTAATAGACATTATATTTTTATTGTGCAAATGAATGTTTTCAAACATTTGGAGACAAATTATCGTTGACATTTTGTCAATAATCCTTTGATTCAAAGCTATGTAAGTCTGTTTTGCCGTAAGGTTGTGCATGCATCAGTGCTCTTGTTAGACAACACAGTTGTTGTCTCTATTCACAGGTCTGCAATAGGCTATAGACTATAGGTGTCCAAAGAAACTTTACATCTTTCAGTTTGTGATTACTTGCGTCCATTAACATAGTTCAAAAGGAGAGTTGCTAGACAAGGTCATAATGTATTTGATCTGGTCTTCTTTTGTGTTGCTCTTTTTCCAATTGCCTATTGTATCCATGGGTCCTTAATTTATATTGCTTTTTATTAAAGTAAATGAAAATCATATGATATGAGGATGTGTCATATCCACTGTATGTCAGTCAACATATGGCTTACATTGACACAGAAATAGAAATCACAGCTATAAATGAAAATCATGGAAATTGTCAGGGGTGCATAGATGTTTGCATACAACTGTAAATTATTGGGTGTTTGGATCAGCAATTTAATTTAGTCCTATCAAATAACTGAAGGACACAGTAATATTTCCGTAGTGAAATTAGGTTTATTGATTGGACAGAAAATGTGCAAAGTGCATCAAAATGAAATTAGATAGGTGCATAAATTTAGACACCCCAAAATAAATATCACATCAATATTTAGTTGAGCCTCCTTTAGCAGGAATAACAGCCTCCAGATGCTTCCTATAGACTGTAATGAGTGTCTGCATTCTGGATTAAGGTATTTTGGACTATTCGTACTTGAAAAACATCTCCAGGTCAGTTAGGTTTGATGGTTGCCGAGCATGGACAGCCCGCTTCATTCAACCCACAGATTTTCAATGATATTCAGGTCTGGGGACTGGAGTGGTCATTCCAGAACATTGTAGTTGTTCCTCTGCATAAATGCCAGAGTAGATTTTGAGCAGTGTTTTGGGTCGTTGTCTTGTTGAAATATCCAGCCCCGGCGTAACTTCAATTTTGTGACTGATTCCTCTACATTATTCTCAAGTATCTGCTGATATTGAGTGTAATCCATGCGACCCTCAACTTTAACAAGATTCCCAGTACCGGCACTGGGCACACAGCCCCACAGCATA
This sequence comes from Umbra pygmaea, assembly GCA_016801145.1. Classification (NCBI taxonomy): domain Eukaryota; kingdom Metazoa; phylum Chordata; class Actinopteri; order Esociformes; family Umbridae; genus Umbra; species Umbra pygmaea. Next base: position 14,889 of record JACXGM010015651.1, on the reverse strand, counting down.
ATGGAACCTCCACCAAATTTTATTGTGGGTAGCAAGTGTTTGTCTTGTCATCTTTTGCCGCCATGCATAATGCCCCTTTTATGACAAAATCACTCCATCTTTGTTTCATCAGTCCACAGCCCCTTCTTCCAAAATGAAGCTGGCTTGTCCAAATGTGCGTTTGCATACCTCAAGCGACGCTGTTTGTGGCGTGTGTGCAGAAAAGGCTTCTTCCACATCACTCTCCTGTACAGCTTCTACTTGTGCAAAGTGCGCTGAATTGTTGAACGATGCACAGTGCCACCATCTGCAGCAAGATGATGTTGTAGGTCTTTGGAGGTGGTCTGTGGACTGTTTTTGACCATTCTCACCATCCTTTGCCTTTGCCTCTCTAAAATTTAACTTGGCCTGCCACCTCTGGCCTTAACAAGAACTGTGCCTGTGGTCTTCCATTTCCAAATTATATTCTTCACAGTGGACACTGACAGCTTAAATCTCTGTGATAGCTTTTTGTAGCCTTTCCCTAAACCATAAAGTTGAACAATCTTTGTTTTCAGGTCATTTGAGAGTTGTTTTGAGGCCCACATATTGCCACTCTTCAGAGAAGAGTCAACGGAACAACAACTTGCAATTGGCCACCTTAAATACCTTCTCTCATGATTGGATGCACCTGACTATGAAGTTTAAGGCCTAATGAGCTCACCAAACCAATTGTGTGTTCCAATTAATCAGTGCTAGGAAGTTACAGGAATAGAACTAAAAAAAACAGAATGACAAGGGTGCCCAGATTTATGCACCTGTCTAATTTCATTTTGATGCATATTGCACATTTTCTGTTAATCCAATGAACCCCATTTCACTACCGAAATATTACCGTGTCCGTTGGTATACACAGTGAATGGTTTAGTGAAATCAGGTGCTTGTAAGACCAGTTCTGAACACAGCAAGTCTTTCAGGGGTTGGAAGGCATTTTCGGTCTTGTCGCTACACCTCACCATTCTGGGTTGGGTCTTCTTCGTTAGGTCCGTTAACAGGGCAGCTACAGAGACGTATTCAGGTATGAACCGCCATTAATACCCGGTGATGCCTAGAAAGGACCTCACCCCTTTCTTGTCCCGTGGGCGTGGCCATCCCTGTATGGCCGTCATCTTTTCCTCCAGAGGTTTGATGAGCCCATTTCCGATCCTGTATCCCAGGTATTCAGCCTCCTTCAGACCCAACCAGCATTTTTTTGGATTAGTGGTAAGACCTGTTGCCTCTAATGTTTTAACAGCACCGCGCGCAGCCTCTGTAGATGGTCTTCCCAGGTGGAACTATGTCTTACCACATCATTGATGTATGCGGCTGCGTAGTCTTGATGATAATGGATAATAAGTTATTCATGGGACGTTGGAAAGTGGCAGCTGCGCTGTGGAGCCCAAACGGTAATCGCACATACTGGAAAAGGCCATCCGGTGTTGAGAAAGCCATTTTATGGCGGTCTTCAGGCACCAGGGGCACTTGACAATACCCTTTGGTCAGATCCAAGGTAGAAATGTATCGGGCCTGGCCCAGTCGTTCTTTGAGCTCATCTACCCTGGGCATGGGATAAGAGTTGGACCGAGATATCTCGTTGAGACCCCTAAAGTTGTTGCAAAACCGCATTGACCCGTCTGACGGCACCAACAGCATCGCCCTGGTTTCTTTACGCACCTTTTCCTGCCGGGCTTTGGGTATTCGGTACGGCTTTAGTCTGACAACTTTTCCCGGTTCCGTGCATATGTGGTGGCGCAACAACGTAGCCTGGCCTGGTACTGCGGAAATTACACGCTGAAGCTGGACCACCAGCCCCTCAAGGTCTTCACGTTGTGCCCGGGTCAAAGTTTTCCCGTAAGGCACCTTTTCGTCTTTCTTCTCCTCTTCCATCGGCTCTGCCTCCCCCATCATCGCTAGAGTACCCCTTTTTTCGTATTCCTTCAACAGATTCACATGGTATATCTGTTCACTTTTTTACCTCCCTGGCTGGCGTACCCGATAGTTTACGGGGAAGATCTTGTCCACTGCCTCATAGGGCCCCTGCCGTTGGGCTAGCAGTTTGTGGCCTGTTTTAGGGACTAATAGTAGTACTTTATCTCCCTTCCGGAATTATCTGGATTGTGCATTCCGGTTGTAGGCTGTTATCTGTGCGTCCTGAGCCTTTACCATATGCTCCTTGACCACTGGCCAAACCGCGGCCATGCGATCGTGCATGAACGCTACGTGCTCAATGAGGGATCTGTTAGGACATGGCTGGTTTTCCCAGGCTTCTCTTGCCACGTCTATGATGGCTCTACATGGGCGCCCACATAAATAACAACTTGAATGGGGAAAACCCAGTGGATGCTTGGGGTACCTCTCTCAATGCGAACATTAAGTGTGGTAATAACATATCCCAGTCCTTTCTGTCCTTTTCCACAACCCGCCGTAGCATCCCCTTAAACATCTTGTTTGTACGTTCACACAACCCGTCAGTCTGAGGGTGATATACGCTGGTGCTTATCTGTTTCATTTTGTACAATATGCACAGGTCCCTCATAATCCGCGAAATGAACGGAGTACCCTGGTCGGTCAGTATGGTGCATGGGAGTCCCACCTGGGAGAATATCTGATATAGCTCCTTGGCAATGGTCTTGGTGGACATATTCCGCAGGGGTATGGCTTCTGGATATTTTGTAGCATAGTCCACCACGGCCAGAATGTATTCATGTCGGCACACCGAGCACAGGAGAGGTCCCACCAGGTCCATGGCAATCCATTCAAACAGTGTCTCTATAATAGGGAGAGTAATATTGCATGTATTACAGTACTTGCCGAAGTCTTTGGTAATCCCGGGCCAGTAGAATGCCCTAAGATGTGTTCACTGGTCTTCTCCTTTGCTAGGTGTCCCCCTAAGACGTCTGTATGGGCTAGTTACAAGACAGAACCCCTATAGGAGCGAGGTACCACCAACAGTGTCTCCCCCCTTCTGTTAGCCACCCAATATAACAGGCCTTTATAGACTGCGTAATGAGGAAACTTTAACTCACCCTCTGGAGAGACTGTTCATCCGTCGATGACCCGTACCTTCGTCAGCGCCTCTCTGACATTTGGATCTCTCTGTTGGGGTGTGCTGAATCTGCCCCGGAGGCTCTTAGACAGAGACAGTTCTCCGCCGTCATGTCGCTGTGGAGGAGGCTGCCCCTCCCTTTGTGCATTTTCCGTGCCCAATCCTTTCCATGAGCCCGTCTCCGATGGCTCATTGAACAGCTGCCGCAGTTGTTCATCCCAACTATCTCCACCCTGGCCGGAGAGTGGGGAGCACTCTTTTTCCTGTCGCGTCATCTTCGCTGTCGAATCCACACCACGTCTCGTTCTCCGTAGTGTCATGGAATAGATGGCGTAATCTTTCGCTAGGGGAGCTGGGGACCTCCTTCTCGGCCCCGAACACATACGTTTTCTGTCCCTCCTTGGATCTGGGATTGTGGCCGTCTTTCGCTCCACCCCTCTCCTCTTTTCTGTTATTTTTTCACAACCGATCGAAAAGGGGACAATCCTGTCCTAACAACATAGGGACCCTTAACCCCCTCACCACGCCTAGGGTTGTGGTGATGGTGCCACCGGAGTTATCAGGGTTGTACGGGTAGTGGGGTATTGACGGGTGTCTCTGTGTTGATTTTAAAACCAACGATAAAGCAGGGGGTGTTTTAGGGAGTGGTTATGATATGATTGATATCGACTGTGCCAATGAAAGTGTGTAAAGTAATGAGGAGCGTAAGCAGCGTTGCCAACTCTCAGCTAACGTCACAGTCAGATACCGCCTCATCTAATATCGTCACATCCACAACCAAGATGGCTGCGCTTGTAACGGCAAACTCGACGACTCAAATCAGATCTTCACAAACCAATGGGTGATGTCACACGTTACGTCCAGTACTATATATGGTCTATGATTCTGAGTTACCTGCAACTATCTACATTGCTGTGATACTCCCTGGATTGTTCATTCATTAAACATTCAAAGGACATCTACTGTTTGCTGGTTTCCGTTCTTCTAACACTTCAACCATGACAACTTTGTATTAATGTGTAACGCTGTCTTAACTTGCACCGTTCTGCTTTGTCTTGGCCAGGTCACCGTTTTAAATGAGAAACTGTTCTCAACGTGCCCACCTGGTAAAATAAAGTTTAAATTAAAAAAAATATTTAAAAATTCTCAATCTAGAAACTGCCTTACCCACCCCATGGGTTTGCTTTGACCCAACCCATCAGTTTCTAGGACCAATCAGAATGGTTAGATACATTTTTAGAAGGAATCAGTATGGTTAAATCAGTTTCTAGGACCAATCCGAATTGTCGGATCTTGGAGTTAGTCATATCCAGACTCCTGGTGGAGAGGAAACTAACATCTGTAGCCAGGCAACACGTTTATGTAATTGACTGCTGTACAATAAACATGTAAATGTGATCTGTTCAATTATTACCAGTTGCATTGAGCCAAAAATAGTTAGAGCTCTGTATTTGTTTTTAAAGACAAGCTTTTAAGCTTCAAAAGGAAGCATGATTTATGTATTTGGCATTACAATTGAGCTCAGAAATGCTTGTTATAATGGAGTTATGAATCCCTAATCAACAATTCATGAAGAGTCACCCCCAAAATGTGTAAGGAAACAAACACATTTTTCTAGATATTCAAATCCAACTAAATGACGTCCTGCCCATATTCTGACACAAATTAGCATGTTGTCATTTTTATCTTAATTAAACACAAATTCACCCACAGGGATGCAATATTGTAGGAAATAACTGTATAACTCCCACCAGACCAAACAACGAGACAAAACACAGCGTACATTGTGTGTGTGTAGTGTGTACATGTTGGCGGGTGGGAATTTTGTGCATCTTTGTGTGGGTGTGCCTCACTGTTGAAAATGACAGGAGTAATTAACTAGCTCTCACCTCTTTATAATGTGGGTGTCCAGATCCTGTTGAGTTTTCACCATCATTCTGATTACAAAAGGTGCTTTGATTAAGTTTGCGTATGTTTCTCCTTTTATCACACCAGTCCATATGTCAGCACTCATTGGTATATTCCTAGTTTTGTTCTTTCTCCGAATGCTTTCGAATGGTAAGCTAGACAGACTAGAGGTTCCTAACTGACCCAAATTATATATTTTCTTTTCTCTGTCAGACTCTCACCACCCAGGTTTGATGAAAAGATATCCAGGCTGCCAACGGAGATGAGTTGGATCTGTTTGGATCGTACTGCCCTGAGACTGGCCTTCTGTTTACTGCTGGTGAGTAATGATTTTTCTTTTAGCAGTGTCCAGCCACTGGAAGATGAATCGAGGGAAGGTGTTTCTCCAACTCACCCTGAACTTCAAGAAGTCAGTGTTTCAGCTTTCTAAATACAGTAATGTGGTAATCACTTTTAAGCCAGTGACCAGTCCTCATTGAACGTCTGGATGGTGTCTCATTTGCAAGAAGACAGGGACCGTATTTCTGAAGCATCTCAGGACAGGTAGGTTAAAATAATCTGCTTCCTAATCCAAATTGTAAATGTGGTCCTAGATCACGTTAGCTCTGACATTCTTAATCAGTCCTGATTCCTTTTTATTCTCCATCTTAGGTTCCTTTGTCTAATATCGATGTTGATGATGAATTGAAAGCAGGGTTGAATGAGCATATTTCATTATGAATGGAATTGTTCCTATACTAAAGGTGTTGCTAAGCATTACTGTGACCAACGTATGAAAGCTTTCGAAAAAGAGGTGGGATAAATGAATTATTGGCTAACTGCGTTTGAAAAAGAAAAAACACAAACAGATGACAATGTGCCTGTAAGGCACACTATAACAAATTATGGCTCCCCGTAACAGCCAATAACAATTATAACAATGACTGTCTCACAGATAATGCTACTCATAACCTTTTCCAAAGGCCTCACCTTGAGTGCACCGTAGAGGCGAGAGGTCACAGTGGAAGTTGACCCTTTCCAAACTGCCACCATCACTCTTCCCTTTTATACAAGCCGTCACAGAACAATAAGTGCCTTTCCAGTCCAAGTGCGAGGTCAGGTGCCTAATAATTCAGCCTGTCACAGAAGTTGCCATGGTTGACAATGCAATTGCAGCCCTGAGTTCTGCTGAAGGCTTTAATTGCCAATGTGTATAGAGCTAAATATTGGTTAGAAAGGCTGAATGCAAACACATGCATATATTTATAGGGTAAAAAATTTCTAAGATACTAACAGTATTTATACACGGACAACAGTGTACATGCTAATACAACATCAATATTCCTAAATGCTAGACTTTCTTATCTGCTAATTTCATACCTAGTTTTTTCTTACTTCACAATTATTATTATTTACAGGAAACACAAGCAATACTGCCACCCTTCATGAAATGGAGAATAGTGAGGGCTAACTCAAAAATGTTATATTTTGGGGCTGTGTGCCATTTACTTTTCAACAGAAACCTTCTCAAACACAAAATAAAAGCCTTTCACTTGTTCCTGTTTTAATGGGGTATACATATGAGGTTGCACACATGTAAAATTGCTGTATCATCCTTTAACATGCATGAAACAGCTTTCACCTGTAAGGAGACAGGTGGTTGTTGGTCTGCACAGATTAGGTGCAACCTGATATGAGTATAAAAAATACAAATATGGAAATATGGTTTCAAACTTGTCAAAAAGAGGACATGTATATTTCCCACATGCATGGAGAGAAAGATTGTCAGGGTTGCAAAGCAGAATCCAAAGATCACAGTTTCAAAATGGCACTGTCTTGGAGACCTTCATGTTATCAAGTCTAAAAATCATCCGTTAGAGTCCACGTCCGTGTCAACAATCTCTTTGGAAGGGTGGCCCAAAAGAAACCCTTACCCACCCACAAACTGGAGTGCTCAATGTTTTGCCAACCATTACTGAAACTACAATTGGAATTATGTGTTGTCAGATGAGATGGCCAAACACACCATTGATATGTTTGGCAATGCAAGGGGACTGTATATACAGTATATCCGGAAAGAATTCACAGTGCTTCACTATTTCTACATTTTGTTATGTTACACCCTTATTCCAAAAATTGATTACATTTATTATTACCTTCAAAATTCTACAAACAATACCCCATAATGACAATGAGAAAGAAGTGTTTTATATAAAAATAAAAATATTAAAAAAGCAAATGTACATAAGTATTCACAGCCTCTGCTCAATACTTTCTTGAAGCACCTTTGGCAGCAATTACAGCCTCAAGTCTGTTTGAGTATGATGCTACAAGCTTGGCACACCTATCTTTAGGCAGTTTCTCCCATTCTTCTTTGCAGGACTTCTCAAGCTCCATCAGGTTGGGTGGGGAGCATCGGTGCACAGCCATGTTCAGATCTCTCCAGGGATGTTAAATTGGGTTCAAATCTGGACTCTGGCTGGGCTACTCAAGAACATTCACCGAGTTGTCCTGTAGCCACTCCTTTGTTATCTTGGCTGTGTGCTTAGGGTTGTTGTCCTGTTGGAAGATGAACTTTTACCCCAGTTTGGAACAGGAATTCAGCAAGGATGTCTTTGTACATTGCTTCGTTCTTCTTTCCCTTGATCCTGACTAGTCTCCCAGTTCTTGCTGCTGAAAATCATGCCCACAGCATGATGCTGCTACCACCATGCTTCACTGTAGGGATGGTATTGGCCAGGTGAATAGTGGCGCCTGGTTTCCTCCAGACATGACGCTTGCCATTCAGGCCATAGAGTTCAATCTTTGTTTAATCAGACCAGGGCCCGTATTCATAAAGATTCTAAGAATCCTCTTAGAAAACTCCTAATTCAGCTTAAAAACTTTTACGTATGAGACTTAGCTTAAGATCGATTCCAGACCCATCTAAGAGCAACTTTGAGCAAGGAAAAGACAAAAACTCTTATCTTAATGAGGAGGCGGGGCTGACCCCGTTGCTATGTATGACACAATCTTTTGAAGACTGTGATTGGTTGGTTGGCCAAGAAGGAAAAAACTGAGTGATTTTAAGTATTCCGTGAAACTGCCACAGAGTATGAAGTGTCCGTGGTAGTATCACGTATTTCGGAGATCACGTTGAATAATTCGGATGTGGGTTCCATCAATTACTCCGACAACGAGGCTGCTATATTCATAAATGCAGTTTTTTATGCCTGCAAGGTGGGAATGTCCAGTGGAAAGGAAATGCACTGCGACACAATAAGAGGTTTTGAAAGTGCTGTAATTGTTTGTGTGATCACTCTGCTTACAGAAGGTTGTGACAGACCCAAGTCATCACTGCTACAGTGTTGCATTTTCCCAGTTGCCAAATATCTTAATGTAGTGATTACTTTCATTTCTGGCACTATGACATTTCTGCGCTTTGTCGGAGATGTTAGCGTGTCTCTAATAAGATCGGTCACAAACATGATCCCTGCACGATCTAATCTATAGCGTCTTATTGACTCACTGTCATCCATTGTCTGCAACACATTTCTTCTCCCTCTTCGTAATTCCGCCGTTTTTTCCTCTACTGAAGGAACTCTTAAGCCTCTTAAAAGTCCTCGTCTGCACTCCTACCAATTTTGGCCTTAGGACCTCTTTTAAGAGTTAAGATGCTTTCTGAATTACTTTTTTCTTTACTAGGATTTTTTATTTATTTTAAGAGTAAACGCCCACATTTCTAAGAATTTTCTTAGAATTTTCTCACTAGGAGCTACTCTTTGCATTAAGATTCTTTATGAATACGGGCCCAGATCATTTTGTTTCTCATGGCGGCCTCTCAGGTTCCTTTTACTGAGGAGTGGCTTTCATCTGACCACTCTACCATACAGGCCTGATTAGTGGAGAGCTGCAGATATGATTGTTCTTCTGAAAGGTTCTCTCTCCACAGAGAAAAGCTGGAGCTCTGTCAGTGACCATTAGGTTCTTGGTCACCTCCCTGACTAAGGCCTTTTTCTCCAGATTGTTCAGTTTGGCCGAGTGGCAAGCTCTAGGAAGATTCCTGGTGGTTCCAAACTTCCATTCATGGATGAAGGAGGCCACTGTGCTCATTGGGACCTTCAATGCTTTTGAATATTTTCTGTACCCTTCCCAGATCTGTGCCTTGATACAATCCTGTCTCTGAGGTCTACAGACAATTCCTTGGACCTCATGGCTTAGTTTTTGCTCTGACATGCACTGTTAACTGTGTGAACATATATAGATAGGTGTGTGCCTTTCCAAATCATGTCCAATCAACTACATTTACAGGTGGACTCCAATCAGGTTGTGGAAACATCTCATGGATGATCAGTGGAAACATGATGCACATGACCTCAATTTTGGGTGTCATGGCAGTGTCATGAAAGGCTGTAAATACCTATGTACATTTGCTTTTTTAATTTTTATATTTTTATATTTTTAAGATTTCAAAAACATTTCTTTCACATTGTCATTATGGGGTATTGTTTGTAGAATTTTAAGGGAAATTCTTTCCGGATGCACTGTAAGGAAGCACCCAATATTCATAGTAAAAATATAGTGGTGGCTCATTGATGGCATAGTTTAGCCCAAAATGTGGTTGCCTTTGCCAGAGAATTAAGACTTGGCTGTAGGTGGACAATGCAGTGCCTTAAACAAGAAAATCCAGTGTAGCCTTCAACAAGAAAATGCAGTGTAGCTATAGCCTTCACCAATACATTGCTGTGTAGCCTTCATCAAGAAATTGCTGTGTAGCCTTCATCAAGACATTGCTGTGTAGCCTTCTTTAAGATATTGCTGTGTAGCCTTCTTTAAGACATTGCTGTGTAGCCTTCTTTAAGACATTGCTGTGTAGCCTTCATCAAGACATTGCTGTGTAGCCTTCATCAAGACAATGCAGTGTAGCCTTCATCAAGACATTGTTGTGTAGCCTTCATCAAGACATTGCAGTGTAGCCTTCATCAAGACATTGTTGTATAGCCTTCATCAAGACATTGCAGTGTAGCCTTCATCAAAACATTGTTGTGTAGCCTTCATCAAGACAATGCAGTGTAGCCTTCATCAAAACATTGTTTTGTAGCCTTCATCAAGACAATGTAGTGTAGCCTTCATCAAAACATTGCTGTGTAGCCTTCATCAAGACATTGTAGTGTAGCCTTCATCAAGACATTGCTGTGTAGCCTTCATCAAAACATTGCTGTATAGCCTTCATCAAATTATTGCTGTGTAGCCTTCATCAAAACATTGCTGTGTAGCCTTCATCAAGACATTGTTGTGTAGCCTTCATCAAGACAATGCAGTGTAGCCTTCATCAAAACATTGCTGTGTAGCCTTCATCAAGACATTGCTGTGTAGCCTTCATCAAGACATTGCTGTGTAGCCTTCATCAAAACATTGCAGTGTAGCCTTCATCAAGACATTGCTGTGTAGCCTTCATCAAGACATTGCTGTGTAGCCTTCATCAAAATATTGCGGTGTAGCCTTCATTAACACATTGCTGTGTAGCCTTCATCAAAATATTGCTGTGTAGCCTTTATCAAAACATTGCTGTGTAGCCTTCATCAAGACAATACTGTGTTATTCCACAACCAAATAGGTTCCTCAGTTCCACCACTACCAACACCAGGGCCTAGCTAAAAAATGTACTAAAACAATAGAAATGGAATGGATAGAAAGGAAATTGCAATTCAAACCAATGTAACAGAATGGTCAGAGCGGAAGCCATTTTTACATGTACCATTCCATTGCAAAGATCTAGCGATACTATTCGTGTGTTGTCACCGTGACAACTAACAACAATCGCCATTTGTTGTGTACTAATCATATGACCACGCCAAGCAGCTCAATGGCCTTTCTATCTATTCTATTTCTATGACTAAAACAAATGTTTAATGTTTAGTTAACTATTGTAGAATGTATGTCAACCTTGAAGAATTGTCCTGTAATATCCATATTGGCATGTCCCCAGGTATTGAGAACCAGTGTGCAATGTTAGCGGGACATACAAACAAGTCAATAAATACTCTATGAACATATTATTATTTACACTATTTCCCCATACTTTTTGTTCGGGGGAGGCAGCCTCACACAAAGAATCAGATACCTGCTGCTGGGTTGACGTCATTCAACGGTCCTGTCCAGGTCTCCGTATGTAACACTCCATCTCCTTTTATCTCCTCCATGCTCTCCAAACCTTCTTGCGACTCCACACATGGATGTGCCATCCTGGAGGAGCTGGACTACCTGTGCATCCTGAATAAGCTGAAGGTACTGTACTGCCTCATGGTACCAGTGGTGACAAGTACACTAGCAAAATTCAAAGCTGAAGAAGAATTCATCAGAATGATTAAGGAGATAGCAATTTTCTGTGGCCACCACCTGCAAATCCATTCAATTTTTGGGGACTGTCTTGCTGTTGCCTCCAGTGAACCTGTTGTCACTTTCATTTGCACCAAAACAAGTGACATTGATTCACAATCGATTATTCTACCTAACAAGATGGATTGATATCCCTGAAGTTTCATTGACTTGGTGTTCCACTGTGATGATTGCATGTTTGCTTAAATGTTTGGTGCAGTAAGATAAAAGTCATACTGTATTTAACCAGAGTCTTTCTTACTTACTTACTTACTTTTTACTTTCTTAATTATTTCATACTTATTTTTTTTTGCCTACCTACATATAATTAATTCAGTCACTCAAGTTTTTAATCAAACTAAATGTGAGGAAGAAAAAAATTACATTAAGCCCTGAGCTGTACTTAAGTCTAAAAGTTTGTTACTGATGTGTGGGTGGATACTTGTGTGTCAGGGCCATAAACAATTTTCACCAGAAGGATGTAAAATAATAATTTGTTTGTGACAATGAATGTTGAAAAGAAGGAGAATAATTAGAATATATTATTGGATTCCTGACTTGGCTGCATTGGTATTACATGATATCCAGGTAATTATTATGTGTAGTGGCATCAACAACACATGAAATATTTGCAGCTGATTTACAGTAAAATACGGTATGCAATGAAATTAAAATGTATAATGTTTAAAAAAAGTCTTATAAAAATTTGGACTATTGAAAAGTCTGGTAAAAAGTAACTCAAATAACAGAGCTTTTCTTAAGACCAATGTATCAGTTTCCAAGCTTTGGCACAGGTTCCAACCTGCAATTTCTGTAACTGGTAACCATACAAATAAAAAAAGATACCTACAGTACATGAAAATGTAACGCAGAGCAAAAGTGACCATTATAAATCCACCAACAGACACAAAATGTATCCTCAAAATCCATGTGGCCAGGACATCACAAGATTTTGTCCTACACAAAAAAGACATTAAGTTTCAGAATTGAATCGAGTTCAGCCAGGAAACCTGAGTGGGCATTGGCTCAGCGATGCATCAGCTTATGTCAGGAATGTGCCTACCACAGTCTCCGGAATTGCCTATCTAATATTGTGACCTTTAGTCATTCAGGGGTACTCTACTCACTCAGCTTGTTGCGCCCCGGTCGCATTAGCAGGCAGTCGTTAACGTCTGGTTGAGTGCATTCCATAAGTATTGGGGTAGTAAAGTCAATATTGCTATTTTTTCTGTATCTTCAAGGAATTTGGAAATATGATTCAAAGATGTATATGAAGCAAGAGTATAGACTGTCACATTATTTATGGCACTTTCAAAACACATGTTTCACAAACTAACATTAATAGCACTTTCAGAGTATCATCCCTCCATGTTAATGTTACTCTTACTTGGTAATCTCGTGATATTGTATAATCTTGCCTCATATTCATCTTTGAATTGTATTTTCATGTACATTGAGTTTACAGCAAAAATATATATTTTGACTGTTCAAATACTGCCACTGCATACCAATGGTGGATAAACTGTTTCAGACTTCCCACTCCTCCAGTGGGAATGTTACTGTTCATGTTTTTGAGTTGTTTGACGTGGTGAGCTATTTTTGAACAAGGGCTAAGGCAGCAGAAAACCAGAGAATGTCAAGCATGCTTCAGTCTTGTCTTCGACCATGTTCTGAGACACATCACTGAGCTGACTGGTCTAAATGGAAAGAGCCCTACATACCTCAATCTGAGAAAATGCTACTGGATGTTGCGTAATTAATGAATGCATAGTCTATGGACAACCAAGGGTGAAAGTAGTCCACTGAACTTCTGCTCAATGTCCATTCCACAGTGGAAAGTGGAGAAAATACATCAGACCTTCCCTACAGTCCTTTTTCACCAGATTGGACAACATTTCTCATTAAAACCAGCTAGTTTGGAATGTACTACCCATTTAGGTAAACTTTGAATGGAAGGCACGAAGAAGATATAATTAATATTCATGCGTCTTGCCAGTCATGCTGTTATAAAATGTTCTTATCTTTGGTTACATTTTCCTGTGTTACTCCCATCAGAAAGTTAATCTGCTGAAGAGGTCATGTTACAAAGGGAAATGAGACCTGATAGTGACACTGTTTTGGCACAGACCATGGGCTGAAAAAAGCTCTACAGAAGTTCAATCACAGTGAGATGTGAAGTGTCTGTCAATTCCTCTTCTGGCTTGCAACTGATACAGAGGGTAAAATCCCTTCTGACCTGAGTAATGGAACAGCAAAGTATGGATGACGACAACCACATCATGTGGTTTGAAAGCTATGCTAAGTAATAGCTCAATCGCAAGAGCTTATCTCATTGGCCTGGAGGACCTCACAATAAAATAAGCAAAATTAAAGTAAACCCATCATGTCACCTAGGCTATTTCAAGAGTTCTTGTATCCAAGTCTAAAATGGAAACACTATCTGACGGACCTGTTCTGGAAAAGATGGATTTTGAGAGTACTTCCATTAATGTAGGATTGGAACTTTAAAAAGGAACTTCACTACAAATTGCTTGGTGCTTGTCGATGGGAAAGCACCTTTAATCTTGGTCGATGGCCAGTCATCAAAGGCCTCCCTGATTCTAAGGGTCGGGTATGGACTGTAGTCCTCAAAACCAAGAAAAACATCTTGGAGCAACCAATCAGCAAGCTGTGCTTGCTGCAGGAAGAAAGGGGAGAACTAACAAATGATGCTGACACTTCACAACAACACCAAAACTGATGGATTCCTGTTGGCTCTATAGAAAGGATGAATTCAGACACAAAGAAAATATGGAAACTTTGTATTATATAATGTATGAAATATAGATTATTGTATTGTTTAGTCTTCTATTGAAATTTTTTCCAATTGTAGCCACAGTTAGGTCCCAAGAATATAGAGTAGAAGCTATTTCTCATCTTTTGTGGCTCAGTGGGTCCTACATATTGTATTTTTTAAATTGGACGTAATTTCAATTAGGTTACATGTAGAGCATTATCAGATGCATCCAGTGATCTATAACTTAAATGCATATATCATTAACCTTCCAATGAACACTCATCAGCCATTTCATTAGGTACACATGCATGTAGGCATGTTGACATGGTCAAGACAATCTGCTGAAGTTCAAAGCGAGCATCAGAATGGGCAAGAATGTTGATTTAAGTGACCAATTTGAACGTGGCATGGTTGTTGGTGATTTGAGTATTTCAGAAAGTGCTGATCTATTTCTAAGTGTTTACAGAGAATGGTACAAAAGAGAGCCTGATCTCACCCCAACCCCAATTTAACATGTTGTGTTTATCATTCTATATAGACGCAAAACAACATTTTGGCATGCTATAGATATGCCAAAGTGGTGTGTAATAGGTACTCCTAACGTTTTTGTACCCTAACCTTAACTGCACTGGGCCCGGTTCCCCGATAACGTTCACTCTTAGCCCGCTAAGAAGACTCTAAAAGATATATCTTACAGAAGTTGTTTACGTTCGTAAGTGTGTTCCCCGAAGTCTCCCTTAGAATCTTCTTATCACGTCGCACTTAAGCTGCCTCTTAAGTGCGACGTTACAAGGCGCTGTCCCAAGGTAAGGTGCTGAATGTGTTG
>JACXGM010015650.1:0-21117 GCA_016801145.1 Umbra pygmaea | reverse complement strand
CCTGTAAGCGCACAACTTTGATGTATCGCACAGCACTGGCACATACGGATCAAGATTAGCTGCTGAATGTGTTGGCCTATTACGCCCGTTTCAGTCTACTACACTGCTCGTCTCCTGTGATATTCGCTGGGGTCACGTTGGCGGCTATTTTTGCACATACACTTAAATGTGTAGGCGTGGATCTAGATGTACGAAAAAAATAAGAATTTATTTAAAATGAACAAATATTATAATTACACCATAATAGACTAAGTTTAAAAGAAAAAACTTTGCCGAGGCTATAACAAAAAGTGAATTATGCATCTGATTTCTGGATGTGCCAGCTACCTCTTTGGGTGGCACAAGCACACCCGTGCCTAGGCCACTGCCCCTACCCTCCAGCTACTAAAGAGGAGATGAAGAGGTCTTGGAAGACAAGTATTTATGTCCAACCGTCTTCCTCTAAGGAACCGCCCCTCCCTCCCATGGTGGGCCTAGCTGACTATCTGGAAGGTTCCTGGTCTGCTCTGTTCCAAATATCTGCTCCCGTGAAAGGCTACCTGCCATTCACTGACGTCGCTGGAAGAGAGGAAAAAGTCTGCTGTGGCATTCCCCACCTCGAACCAATCACTGGCCGCTCACCTGGTCAGTGGCTCGGCGGCCTGGTCCAACACCAAGAAGCCCACTTTCACCGAGGCGATAGACAAGACCTCCGCCGCATTGGCAGAAAAGTGTTTTGTGCTGGGCGCACAATCCGGGGGTGCGGCCTCTAATACCGCCATGCTGTCTTTAGCTCTGGCTTCTTGTCGAAGTCAAACAATTAAATATTCCAAAACATATTTTTTCCCACAAAAAAACTATTTGCGGTGGTTATGTCCAAATAATCTAGCAAGTCGGCCAGGTAATCAGACATCGCTTCCTCAACAGTGTTGCTTAGTTACCTGCTCATGCGCGATAACTCTTGAACTCTTGGGAGCTGTAAATGCAAGTGTCAGTTTACACCCGATCAAAGTAGTTTATGGATATATTTTGTGGAAAAAATACATTTTGGAATATTGAATTTCGATTCGACAATCGACTAGTGTGGACTTCACTGGAAAATAGGAAATAAACTAAGGTATGTACACAAACTTATTTGTTCAAACTCGCTGTGTTTATTATAAGGAATCAGTGCAAATCGATATGGACTAGCAATGGCATTTTGAACATGTTTAGTGGCTCAAAGCACGCTTTTTAACTTGCCCCGTAAATGCGTAATGGTTGTCTATTGGCAGCAAAATGTAAACACGGTTTTGGCAATACAGATTGTTTGAGTTATTAACGCTACGGACAGCACTTCCGATATGCAAACAACAGAGCTACGTTTTGAAATCGCCCGGAATTCTCCTTTAACAATTGTTGGCAGATTACTGTACAGTAATAGCAGGTGATTGCTGCTGCTCTGTAGGCTTACCTCAAATCAACTCAGCTAATTTATTCGTTAGTTAGCTTATCAGCTTTGTCTTTTTCTGAGTGTTATTTAGGATATTTTTATTTGTGTCCTTGCAGTGTTGTTTAATGAAACTAATGTTCTTGTGATCAGTATTAGATAAAGGTAAATTTCCACAGTCTCGTTTTGTTGCATTTAGTGCAGGTGTATTATGCGATTCATATTACTTTTGAACAATTCCTTTTAGCAACTTGAGAGCCAGGATTCTTGGCGTTCTTCTGGCCGATGCCCAGCTTTATGCAAACTAATCCGTTGAATGTGACAATAGAAATAGAGCACACTACCGCCGGGCAACTTCACTCTGGATAGGGTGAACCCAGTGGCGACGACATGGCTTCTTCCTCCGGAGGTAGAGCACAGCAGCTACAATGATCCTTCTCTGTTTTCGATTAAGGACTAACTGATTGGCCGACGAAATCAATATTTATACACAACAATCCCCGCTGGCAAACCCACGCTCACAGCTGTACTTGAGGAATGCCCATCAACGTACAAATTGAGGGAGGCATCCCGACACCACGAGCCAGTCGTGTCGGTCATATGGATCTGTACCACGCATGGATGTATTAAGAGAACTGGATGGCGCATTCGGCACAAAGCCCTATTCATTCCAATGAAAGTTGCTCAAAAGCGCATGAAGCAAACATGGAGCTCCAAATTACCCGGATCTTCTGTGTTGTGCGGCCCAACGAACATGCGCACTAGCAACAGGGTTTTGTGTTGTCGTAGCAACCGGTAGCAACACTGCGCGTCCAATAATGCCTAGTTTAATAACTTTGGATTTGGCTGCTAGTGAATGTAAAAAAATATTTTTAAACAAGGCCCCTTCAAGTGTTCAGGCTGGTAAGTTGATGTACCTAAAAAAAAATGATCCGCTGAAATATAGAAGTTTCTTTCACCATGAAAGTCTATTGGAAAAAGTATTTTTGGGACGCAGGGGTTGCAGCCCATGCTTGCTTCAACTTCTGTGTCTAAGCCTACCCCATTGGGACCACGCAATAGACCGGACCACCGACCGCCGAGGCCGCTCAGCCCAGCTGCAGCAAAGAGACCTGTACAATGGTTTTACCATCATTAATACAGCCTTCAAAGTGCTTGATGACAACTTAGGTGAAGACATGTCTTGGAAGAAAAGTCAATCTCGTCGGTTTTGTATTATTGTTATTTTAAAGCTTTTGGAAATAGGTGGAAAATGACTTGGCATGGTAATGTGGTGTGATTAAATTTAAAATGTTTGGTGTATTGTTTGGTTTATAATTTAGCATCTAATTTATTGAGGTTGTTATGGTAGAATATGTGCTTTGCATTACATTAGTGAAGGTGGGTAGGTTTTGAGCAGTAGTAGCTAGCGACGTGAGCTATAGCAATGGACATTATAACTGTTTTTTTCTTCTCATATGATGATAGGCTTCTGCATGTAGCTTTGTAGCGTTTTCAAAAAGTATTTATTTTTTGGACTAGGTTTTAATCATCAATGCTGTTAAGCAGTAAACTAACCTGTTTTATTGTGGCGAGACCGTATGTGACTGTAATTTAATGCATTGTGTTAGTGTAAGCTACAATTGATTAGTATCCATTATTACATACTATCAACATTATTCATAAAAACTGTTATTATCAAGCTGAAATATGTTTGACATTTCGGATGCCCGCTTGCAGTGTTAATTCTCCCGCCGGGTCCGGTAGAGGACAGTAGAGAAATGCCTTCCTTGAAGTTTTCCCCTAAAATACTTTTCTTGTTGTCTGATCCAATGTATAATTTCTTACTTTACAAGTAGCATGCAAGCATGATCAGAAACATAGCACTGTTATTTCACAATCATGGTTGTGGTTATTCCATTTACACTTCACTACTTGCTGGCTTGCATTTAAAGGGGATCTTACCAACTGATTTTGTGAAGACGACTGGAAGATTCGCTTACTCAGAAAGTTCAACAAACCAACAGGAGGCTACAACTCTATTTGACAGTTGTTTATTAGGCTATTTAGTTGTGAGATAAATGTGTAGTAGCTGCCACCGAGTCAGTCATACAGTTAAGGAACGTAATAATCTTGAGATAAATATGAAAAGGATTTATATGGCATTTGTCAGGATGGATGCACAAAATAAATGCTTGTAATCAAAGAAAGCCTTGTGTTCGTGATTTTATATGGAGCTACAAAATGTAACGTGGCAATCCTAGGTTCTGTACAGCTCAACAGACACTACGATACAGTATTGTTAGATTTTGAAAAAATAAATTGCATAGCAATATATACACTCACCTAAAGGATTATTAGGAACACCATACTAATACTGTGTTTGACCCACTTTCGCTTTCAGAACTGCCTTAATTCTACGTGGCATTGATTCAACAAGGTGCTGAAAGCATTCTTTAGAAATGTTGGCCCATATTGATAGGATAGCATCTTGCAGTTGATGGAGATTTGTGGGATGCACATCCAGGACACGAAGCTCCCGTTCCACCACACCCCAAAGATGCTCTATTGGGTTGAGATCTTGTGACTGTGGGTGCCATTTTAGTACAGTGAACTCATTGTCATGTTCAAGAAAGCAATTTGAAATGTTTTGAGCTTTGTGACATGATGCATTATCCTGCTGGATGTAGCCACCAGAGGATGGGTACATGATGGCCATAAAGGGATGGACATGGTCAGAAACAATGCTCAGGTAGGCCGTGGCATTTAAACAATGCCCAAATGCACTAAGGGGCCAAAAGTGTGCCAAGAAAACATCCCCCACACCATTACACCACCACCACCAGCCTGCACAGTGGTAACAAGGCATGATGGATCCATGTTCTCATTCTGTTTACGCCAAATACTGGCTCTACCATCTGAAATTCTCAACAGAAATCGAGACTCATCAGACCAAGCAACATTTTTCCAGTCTTCAACTGTCCAATTTTGGTGAGCTCTTGCAAATTGTAGCCTCTTTTTCCTATTTGTAGTGGAGATGAGTGGAACCTGCTGGGGTCTTCTGCTGTTGTAGCCCATCCGCTGTGGCTTCACAAATGGTTTGCTGCATACCTCGGTTGTAATGAGTAGTTATTTCAGTCAAAGTTGCTTTTCTATCAGCTTGAAGCAGTCGGCCCATTCTCCTCTGACCTCTAGCATCAACAAGGCATTTTCGCCCACAGGACTGCCGCATACTGGATGTTTCTCCCTTTTCACACCATTCTTTGTAAATCCTAGAAATGGTTGTGCGTGAAAATCCCAGTAACTGAGCAGATTGTGAAATACTCAGACCGGCCCGTCTGGCACCAACAACCATGCCACGCTCAAAATTGCTTAAATCACCTTTCTTTCCCATTCTGACATTCATTTTGGAGTTCAGGAGATTGTCTTGACCAGGACCACACCCCTAAATGCATTGAAGCAACTGCCATGTGATTGGTTGAGTAGATAATTGGATTAATGAGAAATTGAACGGGTGTTCCTAATAATCCTTTAGGTGAGTGTGTGTGTATATATATATATATTTATATATATATATATATAAACAGCTCCCTTAGTCAATTTGTCCTGGCGCTGGGCCTGTATCTGACCATACCATCAATTGTGACTGAACCAGCTGATATTAATTTGCACTGCCAGGGGGCTGGATTACTTTTTAATTACTGATGATTTTCAGCTATTGTCTTGGCTTTCCATGCCTTTTTGCACCTCCATTTCTTCATGTATTCAATATTTTTGTGTCATTTCACATTATTGATGTGTTTCACATTATTACACAACTTAATTGTTTTGGTTTCATTTTATGTATGGGTTACTTGGGTTGTTACCAACATCTGGTGAAAATGTTTATTTATTTATTTATTTAACCTTTATTTAGCCAGGTAAGTTGACTAAGAACAATTTCTTATTTACAGCAACGACCTGGGAGCAATTAGGGTAAAGTGTCTTGCCCAAGGACACAACGACATTTGGCTCAGTCGGGAATCGAACTGGCAACCTTCTGACTACAAGTCTGACTCCCTAACCACTGAGCCATCTGCGCCACAAAATGTCATGTCAATAGCACCTTTGGAAATATATTTCCTGAGAAAAATGGTGACATGTTCAATGCTTATTTCACCCGCTGTTTATAAAAGACACAACTTTGATCTAACATTGTTGGCAGTGTAGGAAGGGAGACCAAGGCAGGAAGATGAGTTCCAGTGATTTATTTCACTCCGTAGATCAGGAAGAATTTCACATACAAAATATTAATAACATAATATAGAGTATTGCCCCTTATGTAAAGCTGGCGTCACCAGGTGGAAACGTGATAATTAACCGCAGTGACATGGGATCTAGCACAGCAGCGGGTTGGGCACTGGACGGGGACAGTAAGGAGTCATCAGGCCACATGGTCCTGTTGTATGTTCCTAGGGTTTGGGTCCCCCTAGGATGAACATGACATTAGGAACATAAGAGTGGGCATACCTTGGGTCTAGTACCTTGATACAGCTCTGACCCCAAAATAAATATATAATTTGCCTCTGGGGACAGAAAAACCTTAGTCCCCCGGCACATGAACTATTGCAGCATAACATCTGGGGCTGAGACGGGGGGACAAGAGACATGGTCCTGCACAAGGAAAGCCTCAGGCAGGAGCAGGCAGGCATGCTTCCGACCCACCCTTATTGGCAAGACCACACCCCCAAAGGGTCACCAGCAGACCGTAACCACTGCGGCGGTAGCATTGGAGTGAGGATATCCCAGTGGAGAGAGGAGAGCCTACCAGGCAAGCCAGCATGGGCGGTTCATTAACAGTGCCGCTGTTCTCTTTTAGCCCCCTGGGCCAGACTACACTATACCATAGAACTTACTGAAGAGATGAGTCTTCAGCATAGACTTAGTTGTTGAGACTGAGTCTGCATCTCTCACATGGGTTGGCAGATCATTCCACAGAATTTGAGCTCTATATGAGAAAGCCCCTCCACCAGCTGATTGTTTACAAATTCTAGGAACAGTAAGGAGGCCGGCATCTTGTGAATGTAATGTATGTGTGGGTATGTATGGTTGCACCAAATCAGACAGATAAGTAGGGGAAAGTCCATGTAGTGCTTTGTATGGTAATAATAAAACTTTGAAATCAGCCCTAGCCTTAATGGGCAGCCAGTGTAGAGAGGCTAGAATTGGGGTAATGTGTTACAATTTTGCTGTTGTAGTCAGAATTTTGGCGGCTGTGTTAAGCACTAACTGAAGTTTTTTTTAGGGTTTTGTCTGGGTAGCCAGAAAAGAGAGCATTACAATAATCTAATCTTGAGGTAACAAAAGCATGGATGAACTTTTCTGCATCACTCTTTGACAGACAATTTCAAATTTTTGCAATGTTCCTGAGATGGAAAAAAGTTGCTCTTGAGCTGTGTGTCATCAGGATAGCTGTGAAAGTTGACATTGTGTTTCCGAATGACATCACCAAGAGGCAACAGGTATAGCGAGAACAGTAGCGGTCCCAAAACAGAACCATGTGGAACACCAAAGCATGCCTTTGATTGTTTGGAGGACAGACCATACACAGATACAAACTGATATCTTTCCAATAGATAGGATCGGAACCATGCCAAAACATGTCCACGTAGCCCGATATAGGTTTCCAATCTGTCTAGAAGAATGTTGTGGTCAATAGAATCGAAGGCAGCACTCAGGTCCAGAAGCAGAAGAACAGAGGCACAGCTCTGGTTGGATGAAACTTGAAGTTTGTTTGTCACCTTTACAAGTGCAGTCTCAGTACTATGATGGGGTCTAAACCCAGACTTGAGCTTTTCGTAAGTGTTATTAGTCTTCTGGAATGCACTGAGTTGCTGGGCGACCACCTTTTTAATATTTTTGAGAGAAATGGTAGATTTTAAATAGGCCGGTATTTGTTTAGACTTTCTTGGTCAAGATTAGGCTTTTTTAAGAGTGGCTTCACTACAGCCAATTTTAGGGAGTTTGGTACACACCCAGATACTACATGCGAGCCAAGCACAGGGAGAAACTCTTTTAGAAATTTAGATGGAATAGGGTCCATTTGTCAGCTGGAAGGCTTTGAAGCCTTTACTATTTTAGTGAAAGACTCAAGGGATACAGGATAAAAAAAATGCCAGTGTCCTTTTTAAGCCAACATCCTGACTGTTCTGCACAATCTCAGGACATGTGAGTTTAGGGGATATATGCTTCTTCATGGAGGATTCTGTGATTTGTTTTCTAATGGTAATTATGTTTTCATCAAAAAAGCTCATGAATTAATTACTGTCAAAATGTAGTCCTATTTCATTTGTGGAATTCTGCTTTTTAGTCAACTTTGCAACTGTATCAAAAATAAATTTTGGGTTATTTTTGTTCTCCTCAATTAGGATGGAGAAATAGGCTGATCGGGCAGAAGTAAGTGCATTATAGTAATGCAGAGTACTGTCATTCCAAGCTAGTCGAAATACTTCCAACTTGGTAGAACGCCCTTTCCGCTCCAATCTTCCGGAGGCTTGCTTTAGGGTTCTGGTGTTTTCTGTATACCAGGGTGCAAGTTTCTTGTTACGAATATGTTTAGTTTTTAGCAGTGCAACTGCATCCAGTGTGTTACACAGGGTTAGGTGTAAATCTTCAGTTAGATCATTCACAGATGTGTCAACTCTGACATCATTGGTATGGTAGAATGAGTCAGGGCATCCAAGAACCTTTGGGATGTAAGAGAATTTATATCACGCTCTTAAAAGTCCCCGGTTGTGTTACAATTGGAGTTACTGATGTGACAGTAAATGAAATCAAATGGTGGTCTGAAATTCCTGGATTAAATGGATAAACACTGAGATCTACAACATCTATGCCATGAGACAAAACAGGGTCCAACGTGTGACTATGGCAGTGTGTAGGTCCTGAGACGTGTTGGACAAAACCCACTGAATCAATTATTGCTATAAAAGCTTTTTGGAGAGGGTCATTCAAGTTCTCCACTACTAGGCCAGATAAAAATTCAGGGAATTCATTAAATGCTGTGTATGGCCCAGGTGGCCTGTAGATAGTTGCTATAACAAATGATTGATTAAGCCACACAGATTTCATGACTAACACCTAAAAAAACTAGCCTGGCTAACACCAGACCCTTCTCAGTTCTGACTGATAGTGGGTATGGGCAAGGTTTATTCACAGCCCATTTCCAAAGGGGCGTCACAAACAGACGCCACTCAAATGCCTCTCGGCGCAATTGGATATATCAGAATTTTGCCGAATCGAGTCGGCAAGACCGCAACATTATCTTTTTTTTTTACATATAATGGCTTCAAATGTTGTTCTTTGCTTGGTTTGTAACAAAAAGGAAACGTTCAAATTGCTTAGAACAGACACGATAGCTGATTTGAACGAGTGACATTGCGGATGTTCCATTCCGGCAGCCATCGTTGTAATTGTCTGCTTCAACCAATGACAGTATAAAACTGAGCTATCGTAATCGTATAAAGCCCGCCTCAATGGTTGTGATTGGTGCCTCGATTTGGAAAATTTGGAAATGGGCTTGAATGGGCTCTTGGCCAGAATGGATTGCAGAGCAAATTTAAATTTGCCGGAAGTCCATCTGGGTTCTCCCAGGCTATTAAAAAACACAAACCCAGTCATTTTTTGGGGTGTAAGTTTAAGATCAGTGTCATAAATGAAGGCCACACCACCGCCTTTGCGAGTTTCGCGGGGGCTATGGTTACCAATGAAACCAGGAGGAGAGGCCTCATTAAGGGCAATAAATTCATCAGGCTTAAGCCAGGTTTCACACAGGCCAATCAAATCATCAATTATGATCTGTAAGTAGTTCATTGACTATAATTGCCTTTGAGGTAAGGGATCGTACATTTAGTTGTCCCATTTTTAGGTTAGTGTCTTTTTTGTAATTACAATCTTTTTTATTCATGACAGAAGTGGTGGAGGGCTTTATTATAGTAAGATTAATATGGTGAACACCACCTCGTTTAGCCTTACACAACCTGGATCGAGGTACAGTCACAGTTTCAATCAGAAAAACTGAGCTCACTTCACTGGCTATGCTAGTGGTGGACTCCTCTAAGCTGGCAGACTGGCTAATAGCCTGCAGCCTAACCTGCACCCTATTTCATGGTGAGGCTATAGGAGTTAGACTCCTGTCTATGTTGCTAGAT
This sequence comes from Umbra pygmaea, assembly GCA_016801145.1. Classification (NCBI taxonomy): domain Eukaryota; kingdom Metazoa; phylum Chordata; class Actinopteri; order Esociformes; family Umbridae; genus Umbra; species Umbra pygmaea. Next base: position 11,541 of record JACXGM010015650.1, on the reverse strand, counting down.
AAAAGAAGAGCACCACTCCAGCTAGAATGGAGTCTGTCACTCTTCAGCAGGTTAGGCTTGGCTCTTTTTATGTGCGAGTCCCAAAAAGAGGGCCAGTTATCTACAAATTCTCCTGTGATAGGCAGAACACCGTCTTCAGCCAGCGATTGAGTTGTGAGAGTCTGCTGTAGATCTCGTCGCTACCCCTAACTGGGAGGGGACCAGAGACAATTCCTCGATGCCGACACATCTTTCTAACTAATTTACATGCTGAAGCTATGTTCTGCTTAGTAACCTCTGACTGTTTCATCCTAACATCGTTGGTGCCATTGTGAATAACAATATCTCTGTACTCTCTAGCCATGCCCGTTTTTGATTTTGCTAGCACCAACCTCAGATTAGCTTCTACGTCGGTAGCCCTGGCCCCAGGTAAACACTGTATAATCGCTGGCTGATTCTTTAGTCTAATATTACAGGTAATGGAGTCACCAAATTACTAAGCTTTTCATTTTGTCATGTGTCTTGCTTAGACGCGTCTGCTGCTCAATCCGACAAGACGACTTAGGCCCTGAGTCAGAGTCAAGTGGGGAAAACTAGTTGAAAGTGTCTGTCGGTGGTTTAGAATTCGACACCATCCGAGCAGGCCGACGGCGGCCTTTGCCAGCAACCATGAGAAAATTGTCTGGCTGCAAGGACGGTGCAGGGGAGTTAGGATAGCTACTACTATCAACACTGCCTCAACACTGCCTTAGATGCATTCTTATTGTTATCTGCACTGGGATATTCCTTTTCTGGCAACTGGGTCTGAAGCCGAGCCTCTAACTTAGCTATTTTAGCAAGAAGAAGAGAACAGCAACTGCAGGACGACATGCTACTTAGCTTTCGACTGGTCGCAGTAGGTAGGAGACTCCTCTGTTGTCCAATAGAGTCCCGGGGTAGACACTCATTTTCGAGGTTGAAGTTTCCAAAGTAGTTTCCAGAGGCAGAAACTCAGTGTGTCCAAAAAATTGTGTCCCGAGGTGAAATCATTGATAGAACAGTAAACTAGTACTTTGGTAGACTCGTAAAAAGAGAGTTTAGCATATATAATAAAATATAGATAAACGTTTAAGAGCTTGGCAATTTGCCAGTGGCCAACAGCAAGCAACAACACAGGCTAGTGACGTGAACAGAAATTAGATAGATTAGATATACTATGCTCTTGTTGCAGCATAGAACACAATTAACATCTAGCGTACGCCTGGCTAAACAATATATAATCTACAGACAATTACTATACGTACGACTCATATGTGGAGAAGGCACAATCAGTAGAATAAGGTATGTTAATAAGGTCCACAATAAAGTAGCGAGACACCAACAGAAACCAAGGATTTTGGAAACTCAACAATGAATCGCAACCACCCTCTGGACACCTGGGCATATAAAGCTTTTGGAATACTCCCAGCTGATTTCAATAGAACAATTAACCAAAGCCTTGACTATAATTACTAATATACTGCCATAGGCCCAGATGTCCAGCAGTTGGTGTATACCGACATAAATCCATAAACAATCTCTCCCAAAACAGCAATACCTAGTACTGGGAATAGAACATAAGATATTACACACTTAATTTTCAGTTTATTTACTATTCCTAGTCTTCTTATTCTCCCACACATGGCATCGTCCTTGGCACATATTTTTTCAATTACTGTAAAAACAAAGGAAAAATGTGGTGTAGATCCTTCCTTGATCAGATGGTCAACGCGTCAGTTATCCATCCCATTGCTGGAACAGTACTAATACAGTACTAATGTGAGAGTAGTTGCCAAGGCAACTATCAGAGTGACTGCTTATACATTTTCCATTATTATATTTTCCACAGAAGGTGTTTGCGCACATTTGCTTGTTCCTTTGTTTGGTCGATAATTAACGCGTGGCGTTAGTGTCGATGTGTGTAATCCATATTTGCAATCGCCAACCAATAACCTGTTTTCCAGAGGTTTACCATAAATGTGGATATAACAATCCGTTTATTTTCTTTTGGTAAAAACAAACAGTACAGTCAAGCCTATTCCAAAACTAACATACACCTAATCACACATCATACACTATACCACTGTCAAAAAAGTATGACCTTGCTGTGCGCAACACAGCTGAACCAATTAGGTCACATTTAAATACATTCCATACACCCCCCACGTCATCTGCTGATTACCAATAAAATGGCTCCAACAGAAAGTACAAGGTAAAACTACGATGTTAATATCTATTTTGTGAGCGGAAAACCATTCTATCAAAACTACATGATACTAAACACAATCCCAAGTCACATCACTAGTTCTAATCAATATCTAGGCAATCTACAAACTCTTGCAGGAGTTTCGTGCTGCTTTGACTAGACTGGTCAAATGAGACAAATACATACAGTATTTGCTACTTGCTTTACCCACGTCAACATTTGTTTTGCTCAAATGGAAAGAAATCAGTGTAGTCTATGGGGCAATTGCACATGCCTAATTTGTGACAAAGGCATTTCTATGTTTAGTTTTGGTTGCTGGCTTCACAATTCTTTACTTTGTCCATTTAGCCTTTCGGTGTGTTCAAAGCAATGTATCCTTTTTTACGATGTGGCTGATGGAACATTCAATTTTTCAAGTCTGTAACAATACTATCATAGACCAAATGTTTATTTCGATTAAGATATTAGATTAATTTGTTTACAATCTTACATTAGTGAAAGTGTAAGTTAACATGCCGGGATGGGTGTAGAAGCAGTCAGTTGGAAAACATATATTTTTTATTAGTCTGTACATCTGATTGTAGTAGCCAATATTTTATTTTAATTTATATTAAAATAAATGCCTGGAACAAAATATTATCTGGGTAAATGATAATGAACTATATGAAAACATCAGTAATGCTATTTCACAAATAAAAAGGCGTTTACCCTCCACTACATCCCTGATTACAACTGTACAGACAAACACACTGCATATAGTAATCTTATATTCTAACAGGTTATTAGGCTATATTTAGGCTTTTTTCTAAGTGGTAGTACTTCATCTTTTATAAGAAGATATGCTGGACAAATGTATTCAATGACAGAAAAACTAAGAGCACACAAATCTATAATATAGTTTGTAAACTAAATTGATAATAACATCATTACTTGTCTCAGATGCATCCATTGTAATCAACTATGGAAAAAACACGTATCTCCCCATTCTCTATTGAAAAGCCTCAAACTCCATTTGAGCTTGATTTATGTAAAATGTGAATAATGTAATGATACAAGCAAATATCTGATAAAGGCATAATACCAACTTTGACAATGCACTGTTAAATTACTATAAAAACACAGGAAAATTGTGGCGTGCATAGATCCGTCCTTGGTGCGGACAGGTACCTTGGTTAACCTGTAAAGAAATAATCGATCAAAAAACTTTTTTTTAAATTAGTCTGTAGATCTAATTACAGATTCAGCAACACAATGTATTACTTTTCACTTCAAATATGTTCAGATTTATAGCACCTGCAGTGAAATACGATACTATTTACATGTTAGAAATTCATAGCCAACATCTTGGATTTCCCATCCCTCTAGTTAGGACGGTCATAACTATACGGAGTAAAATGAGATGGCCAAATCCTAGTATAGATTCAATGACAAAGTAATTGAAATCCTATGGAATTTTCATTGCTTATAAACTGCAATTTACAAAGGTATTTTAAAACTTACAAGTGCACTACATGGAAATTGCACGCAATTTGTTCCGTCTACAATGGAATCAATATCGTCAAAACTGTGGGAGCTGTAAAGGTGCAAAAACATGAATGAAAGAGAATAATAAAAATAATAAAAACTATAACAATATTTTGATTGCTGTCCCATTGAATGTCCACAAGCTCAAACATAAAACTGCAATGCAGTGATGAGCAGTAGTTGCTACAAATACAGCCGTTACTAGTTTAATTACATTTCTCAGTAGGGTCGCAGCGCCACTGTTTTTTGAATCAAATAGCTTTACAGTAGTGAAGCTCTTTTATTGAACAAGTAGTGCGGTAGCGTCCACACAAGCTACATTTTCCCAAGCATTTCTGGAGCTCAAGTCTGAAATACAACTGCTAAGGATCGGTAAGTGACGCCACCGCCATATGTGTAGCTGACTAGTGATGTGCAAATCCTTAACGATTTGTTTTTCAGTGAAATGGGTTTACTGAATCACTGCACTAAAAGATTTGTTCATGTGAATCACAAAGATTTCGCATGTGAATTCACCCAGAGTGTCGTCTAGAGTTGCTTTCAACTCCTCTTACCTCCTCCCTTTCATTGTGTGTCGCCATTCTTTTTTTTCCAGTCCACGACTCTAAATCATCTCTGTCCGATATTCAGAAACAGTCCTGCTTGCAGCAGAGAGTGAGGAAGATATTCTAAATTCAGACTTGGTGAGCACAATCCACAACATTTAAGGGACATTGCCACACAGTGCCAGAGTCTACTCACTAAAAAGCCAAGCCACTATATTAACTTCGGCCCAGGCCACTACAGCCAGTTAGAATTGGCGATTTATAAGAATTATGTTGTTTGTAAATTATTTGCCAATTCAAAAAGTAAATTATTAGCAAAGAAGGTTATAGGCCTTTTTCACGTGACGTCAGACAACTTCCGTTCTACCTCGATGCGGGTTATGTTTATATCCGGTGTCGCAGCTGTGCTTCTGCCAGCTGCCGTCTATGCTAGCAGCACATAATTATGGCTGAGTTCACCCGGTCCCTTTCACATCTGCCACCAATATGACTAAACGACGTAGAACGACTTGCTGACAAGTGGTCCCTTACTTCAAGATCGAAGCTTGATAAAGGCTACAAGTTCTTCGTTGAAGGATATCTGTTTGGTTATGAAGGTACGTGTTTAGCTTAATTTAGCTAACATTATCCCTATGCTAGTGATGGTTATAAGCTGACGAGTTTCTGTTTTGCACATAAACAGTGTTTAGACATTATTTCTAAATAGTACAGACCGCACTCTTGTTGCAGTTCCTTTTTTTAAATTACTGCTGTTCACTACAGAGTCTTGACTGTAAGATAAGTCAGTAATATATTCATGGCTAATGCTGCGCCCTTTCTTCCAATCACTGTATTGAAACAGTCTCAAGTGTAGTTAACGGTGAGGTGACAGTGAGAGGGCGATGTTACAGGTCCATGAGGAAAGATCAGGAGGCTCATCGGCTTCAGGTTTCTCAGATAAACAGTTCTCTAACATTATGATAAGATAGTTAAGTTTTATTTTTAATGTGTTTTGCTGCGGTTGCAGAGATTTAATAAAAATTATTCCACAAAGTTCCATTGTGGATCAGTTTGTTTCTCAGTCTGAGGTCTGATTTTGTATCATTAAACTTAGAAGATATCTTCATACACAACATAATTCTTAAACTGAGGTGGGTTGTTTGATGACCATAAAGACTGGGAAAGATTCTGTGATCATTTTCTTGTCAAAAGTTTCAGAAAAGCCACTTTTTCTAAATAAAAAAGAAATTGCGTTTTATAAATTGTGTACAGTAGTACATAATGAAATGCAGAAAAATGTTTTGTAAGTACATCACTCATTGTTATGTCTCTATGAACAGGTTACTCTAGACTCTGCAGAGGTTCCTGTGGTTCTCAATTATATGTCATGTTCCTGCTCTGCTGGGAAAGCACAATGTAATCACATAGTAGCACTTCTTTTTCACAGTGCTCACTATGTTACCATGGGCTTTAAGACAGTCCCGTTGCCTTTGTCATGCACCAGTGAACTGCAGACCTGGCACCGTCCTAGGACACAGGTCAGATATTATTTGTTACACAAGATGATGCAGAACTTTGAAGTTTGTATTGACTGTTGACAATTCATTGTTCATTATATATCACAGGGAATTGCACCAGAGGCCACCAATGATATGGCGGTGTGTAAACCAGCGGCTAAGAAAAAAAGTGTCAGAGCTGGGGTAAATGTGCACACTGTACAAAGCCTATGATGGTGAGTCTGAATGAGCCCCTGCCTGTAGGATTTAGTGCATTTCTAAAATAACACAAACATAAAAGTGATTATTTTGTAATTTTTTATATAGACATTTAGTGGGTATTATTATATTTGTATAAGAAGCATGTACAGAGAGTTGAGTGTGGATGTCTGTTTCAGTGTAAAAGATAAGGTGACATTTTAATTAAATCTGAACTTGAAATATCTCACTTTCATGCCAGGGCCTATTCCGGATCCTCACGTCATGGCCAGTGCTGAGAAACTGAAAGACATCCGTCCACAACCAGGGATATGCAAATTGCTGCACAGGCTTGAGGGCCTGAATTTGGTGGACTCTAAATTTGGTCCTGTGCCATTTGGGTCTGTTCTGTCTTACCAGTGCCCTCGTGAAATAAGTAGAGACATTATTAAACACCCTGGTGCCAGTGAGTTTCCTCAGTTGCCTGTTGAAGGTTACAACTTTAAATTTACAATTGATTTTGAGCCCAACTACAAGCAACAATGCCACTTGGACAGCCTGATTGTGTCACATGAGATCTCTGCTGCTATTGAAGCAGAAACACAAATGCAGTCAGAATGCCAGCTGTGGAGCCAGGTACGCAAACCCAGACTGACGGCCAGCAGATTCCAAGAAATATGCCATGTTCGTGGGGAGTTGTCTGCCAAGGCTTTGGCAACTCGCATTCTGAGAGGAACTCCTCAGACAACTGCTATGAAAAGAGGATTGGATCTTGAACCGGAGATACTGAGGCAATATTCAGATTTTTGTGATGTCTCTCTGAAACAATGCGGAGTCATCATCCACCCTGATTCACTTCACCTTGCAGCCAGCCCGGATGCTAAAGTCTTCTGCCCAACAGAAGCACCACCATTTGGGCTTGCTGAGGTTAAGAGTTGCGACGTTGAAAACGTTACTCAAGTTAAACACCTGATCACAGTTAAAGGCCAGGCCTGCCTTAAGAAGAGCCACAAATACTATTATCAGGTTCAAGGCCAACTGGCCTTAAGCGGACTTCAGTGGTGTGACTTCATTACAGATACCGGCACTGACTTCACAGTTGAGAGAATCTTTAGGGATGAGGAGATTATCCACTCAATGCGACAGAAGCTTGATCATTTCTATTATAACATATACATGGATGTTTTCTTAAGTTATAAACATAAAGCATAATTAAACATAAAGCATACTTGTAAATAGTAAATGTGTAAATAGTTTAAGGTAAATGTGGAAGGTGAACTGTGGACATTTTTTTCTTTAATTGCAATTTTCACTAATTGTGTTATACAGTATATCTCCTATGTATTGAAATACACATTTTGAAAAGAATTGCGATGTTGTAAATGTTCTTACCAAAATCAAAAAGAATTGGAAGCAGTTGCTTGCAAACATATTTAATATAGTTTCATCAGTGCTGTGACACACAAGCACATATCAATGTTAATTGTATGTTTTTACAAAATATCACAATATTAGGTTAATTAATAGCCATGAAAAAGTAATTACCCTTAACAAAAAAAACAGTATAACATTAGATCAACTAAATTACCAAAAAAGTTAATTCATATTTAATTTTCTATATGCAATACAATAATATAAAAGCACTTCTATTTACAGTCCATCTAGCTCACTCAGGAAATTTGCAACTTAAATTTGACAAAAACATCAGACTGGCTTGTCTCCTCCAATGTCAAGAGGTCCCTGATAGTTTGATAAAAGGCAGCAGATGGCCCACAGCTGATTCACAAAACCCACTGTGGAAAGAGGAACAAGCCCATCCCGGATATGGTACTCCTTCACCCTCCGTATGGCCCTCTCGACTAAAATCCTCAGCCGGGCGATGGCCTGGGTCTTCAGGGTATCCTCCTTGCTAAGCTGAGGAGATTTCTTCAGTGGAGGGATGATGAGTGTTGCCCCCACTTCTGACAACATCCTCTTGATCAGGAAACCCTTGTCAGCCATTACTTCATCTCCGGGCTGAAGTAAATGCAAGAGCTAACATTTCCGTGTTATTTCCATGTCGGAGATGGAGCCTGTGTAGAGTTTCGACACAAATGTGATAACCCCACATGGAGCTACACCAATCAGCCCTTTAAAGGTGGTGTGATTTTTGTAGCTCGAAAAGGTTTCTGATTGTAGTGAGAGGGAGGATGGTGTTTCACAGCGGATCTCGGTGCAGTCTATTATAACTCTCACCTGAGGGCAGTAGAGCTTGAACTTATCAGGCATTGTAGCCTGCACCTGCTCTCTTGACATCCACACCGGCAGTGAGCCAAGAACCTGGTAAAGGTAGCTAGTCCATGTTAAAATGATGCGGCTAACTGTGGACAGGCTGACCTCAAAGATGGTAGACAAGGTTTTCTCCTGAAGCCCAGCTGCAACACGACACAGAAACATAAACAGTTCATCAATAAGTGGAAGTTTTCGCTGAGGGCTATGTTTCACTTGTGCAGTTTGCTGTGCCTTAGACCAGTACACAAGCCGTGAAGCAGAGGGATACACAGACTCCCAAAACACAGTGAAGACCTCCTTTGAGCGAATCTTGTGTAGTAGCGATAGTCCTCATCTGTGACACAAAACTTAAAAAGGACTGGATGCTGCTTCTTAACTGTCAGGTGCCGGATCTCAATTTCTAGGGACAACACTTGCAGCTCCAACTCTCGAATTCTTTGAGTAGCACTGTCCAGTTTACCTTAAGGGGAAGACAAAGCATACATGTTGGTAGGTTAGTTATTACTTATCTATCCATTTTCAATAAATAAAACTGAAGAAGCTTCTTAGATGGATGAGGTTTAAAATTTCAAGTCTTTTCACAGAGAGATCAGTTACTCCAAATACTGGTAAAAAATAGTAATTTTACTTAAGTGCCATATACTTTCTTGCCAAAGAGATAAGTGGTTACTCTTATTTGTAATACTAACCAGGAGAAGGATGGCAGGCATAGTCGTGATTATTTGCCACTGCAGGCAAAGCACTTTCTTTGCTGTCAGGCATCTTATGATCAGAATCATCCAGGGCACCAACACCAAGACACTTTCTTGCTCGCTGGTAAACTGACTGCCGAGCTTGTGAGCTGCCTCCTGTGTGTGAAATAAACCATACACTTTTCATGATACATTTTAGTAATAATTGTTTCAGTACCTGAAATGTGACAGCTATATTGCATCAGGATAAAATTATTAAACATGTTGTAATATGTTTATTGGATTAGTATTAAAAGTTTAACATTGTCCATATACCCTTACCCCAATCATTCCAGTGGAATCTAGATGGCACTGATCCATGTTTAATATGAATCCGTCCACTGGCCAAAGTGTATATATCCCCAGGGGGAAAGTGCTGACTGCACACAAAGGTACTGCCACGAAGAATCCTAAAACGTGGTCCCTCATCTCTCCTGATCGCCCTCACCCAACAGGCACGTGTTTCTCCATCAACAGGGAAATCGTGAAAACTCAGATACAGGAATTTCTGTTTGTTGTTTGAACAAAATGGTACACTGCAATAGCATCTTCTCGAAGATTGTGCCATGCTTCTGTGTTGGATGGGATACTGTTGCGATACAGACACCGGGAGAAAAGAATCAGCAAAATTAGCATTCAGGCTTTGACCAGTAATCAATATTTATCTAGGTATCCTGCACAACAGTATTGAAATAGGTGATTTACAATACATTTATGAATAAAGTGACTGCGTAACAAAGCGTTAAGTATATTTGTTACAGTACAGACAGCAATGTAATGCTACATTTTAACGTTATCAGTAGTACCTGGTACAAAAGTTGTTGTTAGCTAACTTTTCTAAGGCAGTATACAATTGTGAATTAACGATAACATTAGCAAGTTACAAAACATTGCATATACCTATGCGCTATTACTCTTAACTTTACTAATTTAAGTTAAATGTACCTTTCGGAATTTCTTCAAGTAGCTAGCGAGAAGCCTTAAAACGGACGTGAAGTTGCACCGCTATGCGGAAAGGCGGAAGTTACATGACGTCATCGTGAAAAGGGTCTATTAAATGAGGAGTTGGGTTGGATAGTATATAGCACAGAGAGACTACAGTTTACAAAATATTCTATTTTGAATGGAATTGTGTTGTACTTAAATTAGTTTTTTAATTAGTTTTACGAAATACTTCACTCATCATCAAAAACCAGCATACACTCGGCCCTCCGTGGAACCGGTTTGACACCTGTGGCTTATAGGGTCTTTGTCACTTTTTACTGCAGTCAAATGTGATGAAGGGCATAACTTATGTTGACAAAGTTTACTTTATGAAGACTAAATCATTTAGTCTTTTTTTTACAAACTTTTTGTCTGAAAAAACAATGGTTCATTTGTTTTCATGTGTGCTGGAAACATTTATTTCAGCTCTATTGTAGAAAACAGTATGGTGGCATCATGAGATAGAGATAGAATTATGCAGTAGAACAAAATTATTAATTTAATAATTCAGTGAGTCAAAAGATCTGAATCTTTTAAAAGATAGCATTGACTTAGATCTAGTAAACTACTTTTGCCATTTTTTCTGTAGCTTAGCTTGCTACATTTTCCTGGGGGTAGCTTCAGTGTAGTGAAGCTTATTTTAGTGCAGAATAACTAGTAGCTTAGCTTACTACATTTTACAAGTAGCTTGCCAAACACTGCTGAAATATTCCTGAACTCCTGCCTCCTCTCCATTTTGATTGGGTATTCGCCTGAACCAATCATAATCTTTCTGCCCTCAGAAAATGTAAGAGTAATGTAGGGCAGTTAGAATAATACACCAGATGTGTTTTGACATCGTTGGGTCAAAATGTCAAGCCCCATAATAGATTTATAGCCTTTTTTTCAGTTAAAAATGTTTATAAAATCAAAGGGTGGGTTTAAAAAAAAAAGAAGCTTTGTGCAATATGTAGGGCAGTTAGATGAATACACCAGATGTGTTTTGGCATGGGTGGGTCAAAAGGTCAAGCCGCATAATAGATTTATAGCCTTTTTTTTTGTTAAAAATGTTTATAAAATCAAAGGATGTGTTTTAAAAAAAAAGAAGCTTTGTGCAATATGTAGGGCAGTTAGATGAATACACCAGATGTGTTTTGGCATGGGTGGGTCAAAAGGTCAAGCCGCATAATAGATTTATAGCCTTTTTTCAGTTAAAAATGTTTATAAAATCAAAGGGTGTTTTTTTTTAAAAGAAGCTTTGTGCAATATGTAGGGCTGTTAGATGAATACACCAGATGTGTTTTGACATCGTTGGGTCAAAAGGTCAAGCCGCATAATAGATTTATAGCCTTTTTTTCAGTTAAAAATGTCTATAAAATCAAAGGGTGGGTTCTTTAAAAAAAAGAAGCTTTGTGCAATATGTAGGGCAGTTAGTGTCACAGTTCCAAGGATTGGGAGGCAGGCGCGTCTTCACTAGACATATATTTATTGAAACACTAGGGACCACAAGGGAGAACTGACAAGAAACACAGAGACAAGAATACATTAGAAACAAAGACCTAACATTACACAACAACAACACTACATAAACACTTGAACAGAACCTTTAACTTATCCAACATGACCTGGAC
>JACXGM010015649.1:0-21249 GCA_016801145.1 Umbra pygmaea | reverse complement strand
TCTGGGGGAGAATGGAGGAGTGGGCTGGCCTGGACTCCAGACTTCTGCATGATGATTGGAGGGTCTGTCGAAAGACTGCATCTCCTTTTGATTGACAGTGAATTTGTACTGTGTAAAGTCACCGAAGCAATTCGCGATCAATCCATTCGCAGATTTTGCAAGTGTAGTCAAAAGATGAACTGCTGCAAACTATTTCTTGGAATTTGCTTGGCGAAATTGCTAAACAATTTTCATCATACATTTCATACAATTAAACACCACATTTCTTGTTTCAGTTTAACCTAATTCCCACATTAGTATCACTGTATCACTTTGATTCAGGGAAACAAAGGTCTGAACTTCAAGTCCTATATCCAGATCAGGACTTGCAGGGTAACAGGAGAAAGCTGTGTGATGACTTGGTGTTCCTTAAAGACATGGAGTTGGACAGTGTAATGCCTCAGCTATACAAACTGTTCTCATTAGTGGCAACAATTAGTTACAAAGGAGCTACATCTGCAGGTGTAGAAAGGAGCTTCTCCTGTTTAAAGCAGCTCAAGTCCTACACCCGTAACACAATGGGCCAAGGCCAATAAAGCAGCCTAGCTCTGCTGGCCATTGAGAGGACACTGGTCAAGTCACTGGAAAAGACGCCTAGTTGGTATGACAGGGTCACAGAGCATTTTCTTGAAAAGGAACAAAAATGTATTGTAGGCTGAAAATGAGCTTCCCCACTTTGAAAGACGAGCAGCCACCACTGACCTGAACGCATGGCTCTGCAGAGGATTCAATGCTCAGCTGAACATGTCATTGTGTCCTCATTGCCTCCTCTGGAAGGCACCTACAACACCAGAAATTACTCATTTTACATTTGTTTTATATCTTTATTGTTTTACCAATAGACATTGTGTTTCTCTTGAACTGTTTTTTTATTACTGTATTGCTAAGCTATGGCACAAGAATGTCTCTGTACATGGAATAATATCAGCATCTCTTGTGCATGTGACAGTAAACTAAACTTGAACACTTGTATTTTTGAATCACTATATATTATTTAAAAACATTATAATTCCTTTAATTCCAGTTCTTCCTATGGAGTTCCTATGGCTGAATTTCCAATCGGGGCAAAGTAATTAATTTGCTTATAATTAAACTCAATTCAGAATACACATGCATACATACCTACTACAGGCACACATACATATTAATTTTTAACTGGCAAGATTTATGCAATGCCTTGTTCATCTGTCAGTGGATCAGGCTTTAAAACATCTGTTGACCATATGAAAAATATTTTCCTTTTCCAAGAAAAGTGCATTTCGTACATATTTGGGGACGGTGTGATGATAGCTTACTCGCTGTTTGTGTTCTTTAATTTAGAAAGAGAACATAACACGGTTGAACATGGGCTTTTATAGTACATGTCAACAGTACAGTGCAGTACAGTACAAGAGTACAGTGTGTGCAAATGCAGGTCAAGAGTGTGTTTACAGGCTGAACACAGCTGTGAAACGCTGTATCATGGACAGCCAGTCAAAACAAAATCTGCTTCTGTCACCTAAAAGATTTCTGCCAGTTGTATGTTCATTTATAGCTTTTAATTATAATATTCCACTGTGATTAGTGTAGCTGTCATTGACCCCACTACAACCTGTATTAATGTAAAAGGCAGCAGACTATGGTACTATACAAATCCAATTCCAAAAAAGTTGGGACAGTATGGAAAATGTAAGAAAAACAAGAGACATCTGAAAATTCTATTCACACTGTACTACATTATGTGATGTTTTACTTTGTGGATTAAAATTATATTTGAAAATATACACTCATTTCAAATCTGATGACTGCAACACTTTGTGTATCACCTTTTCTTTTAATAACACTTATTAAGCCAGTCCTTCCAGAAAAATGCGGAGTTTTTTTGTGATTGTTGCGTTGAAATTGCAGGAACTTGCAAAAATTGCGAGAACTGGCAAAAACTGCAGTTTTTCGATGATGTTCACGTTGCATAATTACGTCACTTCATAACGTTCCCATGGCAACAGGGGAAAATGGCTGCTCCTTGTGTGAAGTAAAAGCAACATTATGCAACTTTCTGCAAAGATATATGTGACTTTTTGGCAACGAAAATGCAGGGATTATGAAACCATGTGGCGAAAGTGCGGCGTATTTGAAAAAATGCAGCCCCCACATAAATATGCAGACTTTGGCTGATTATGCATTGAATTATGCGATCACATAATCACGTTTTTCTGGAGGGACTGCTAAGCGTTTGGGCACTGAAGACAACAGTTGGTTCAGTTTAGCAAGTGGAATTGTCCCCCATTCATCCATTATGCATGTCTTCAGCTGCGCAACTGTACTGGGTTTCGTTGCCTTATTTTGCACTTCATAATGTGCCACACATTCTCAATCGAAGACTACGCAAAGCAGAAGCCATACATCAACACAATTCAGAAGCGCTGCCGACTTCTCTGGGTTAGGGTCTCATCTCAGATGAACAGTAGTACAATGGAATCGTGTTTTGTGGTCCAACAAGTCAAAATGTCAAATAGTTTTAGGACAAAACAGCCGTCATGTTCTCCGGGCCAAAGAGGAAACGGACTATCCAAGCTATTTTCAGTGTCAGGTACAAAAGCCAGCATTTGTTAGAGTATGGGGCTGTGTCAGTGCCCATTGCATGGGTATAACTTACACATTTGAGAGGGCACCTTTAATGCAGAAAGATGTGTACCGGTACACATTTTGGTGCAACATATGCTGCAATCCAGACATTGTCTTTTCCAGGGACGTCCCTGCATTTTCCAACAGGACAACGACAAACCACATTCTGCCCAGATTACAAGCACATGGTTGCGTAAGCAGAGATCGCGGGTGCTAGCATGGCCTGCCTGCAGTCCTAACCTGACTCCAATTGACAATGTGTCGCATTATGAAGCGCAAAATAAACCAATTAAGGCTTGTACAGTTGCGCAACAGAAGACATGCATAATGTAAGAATGGGAGAAAATTCTGCTTGCTAAATTTAAACAACTGGTGTCTTCAGTGCCCGAACGTTTAATAAGTGTAAGTAAAAGAAAAGGTGGTTACACAGTGGTAAACAGTAGACTGTCCCAACTTTTTTGGAGTGTGTTGTAGTAATCAGATTTTAAATGAGTATATTTTTACAAAGTGATACATCACATTGTGTTAATAATGTGTTTGCAATATAGTACAGGGTGAATATAATTTTCAAATGAATCATTTGTTTGTTTTTCTGCATTTTCCATACTGTCCCAACCTTTTTGGAATTGGGGTTGTAAGGCAGCGGAGACTCCACTACCACCTGTACTAGTGTGAATGGTAGAAGAACCCCAAGAGCCATTCTGACCTTGAGGAGTTCTGCAAGAAAGAACTGTAAAACAAATCCAAAGTCAAGAATAGAAAGACACAGCTGTCAATACCAAATGTTTGGAGCAGTTATTATGCCAAAGGAGGTGTTACCAAGTACTAATTCACAGGTTGCCCAAACTATTGTTAAAGTTTTAAGGAAAGTGCTAATGAAAAGTAATCCTGTATAAACATGTGAAATACAGTGTCATGTTTCACTTCTTACCATTTAGAGGTCAGTTAAACTTGTGGTCACAGCAAGATTTAATGTAACATTTTCCCCCCCAGTGGTGCACAAGCTTTTGCATCCAACTATACGAGACCTTACTGTCACCTATACTAGTGTAGAAAGCAGCTATAGGATCCCACTAACACCAGTATATATTTTAGAAGCTACGCTGTTCCAATCATCAGTGACAGTGAGGAGAGGACTAAATTCCACCGCCACTGAGCCACGATATGAAATACAATTCACTAACCCAACACCAACCTGACAGTAGGCACAATATAATGAGATTTGGAGTGGTTGACGAGGCAGTTTGAAGTGGACAAATCAATGCAATGTTTGTGTACTCCTAAACTGTTTGGGAACAAGGGTTATTATTTTGCTACTGTAGGCTTGGCTACGTTCACCTAAGGAAGACTAGTATTTTCTTGTCATCAACATTACATTCTATTGTAATAACACATGGAGTCAATCCAGTTATACATTTTCAAAGCTTTATATAAACATACCTTCTGGGTGGAGGGGAAGCACGTTTCATTGTAGATGATATACAGTTATATGCAAATGTTTAGGCACCCCTGACAATTTCCATGTTTTTCATTTGTAAATAATTGGGTGTTTGGATCAGCAATTTCATTTTGACCTATCAAAGAACTGAAGGACACAGTCATATTACGGTAGTGAAATGAGGTTCATTGGATTAACAAAAAATGTGCAATATGCATCAAAACGAAATTAGACAGGTGCATACATTTGAGCACCCTTACCATTTTGTTGATTTGAATACCTGTAACTACCTAGTACTGATTAATTGGAACACACAATTGGTTTGGTGAGCTTTTTAAGCCTTGAACTTCATAGACAGGTGCATCCAATTATGAGAAAAGGTATTTAAGGTAGCCAATTGCAAGTTGTTGTTCACTTGGACTATCCTCTCAAGAGCAACATGGGGGCCTCAAAACAACTCTCAAATGACCTGAAAACAAAGATTGTTCAACATTGTGGTTTAGGGGAAGGCTACAAAAAGCTATCAAAGAGATTGAAACTGTCAGCGTCCACTGTGACGAACATAGTGAAGAAATTGAAGACCACATGCACAGTTCTTGTTAAGGCCAGAAGTGTCAGGCCAAGTAAAATAGGCTAAAGTGAAGGATGGTGAAAACAGTCAAAAACAGCCCAGAGACCACCTCTAAAGATCTACAACATCATCTTGCTGCAGATGGTGTCAATGTGCATCGTTCAACAATTCAGTGCACATTACATAAGGAGAAGCTGTACGAGAGAGTGATGCGGAAGAAGCCTTTTCTGCACACACGCCACAAACAAAGTTGCTTGAGGTATGCAAACGCACATTTGGACAAGCCAGCTTCATTTTGAAAGAAGCTGCTGTGGACTGATGAAACAAAGATGGAGTTATTTGGTCATAACAAGGGGCGCAATGCATGGTGGCAAAAGTACACAGCGTTCCAAGAAAAACACTTGCTACCCACAGTCAAATTTGGTGGAGGTTCCATCATGCTTTGGGGCTGTGTGGCCAGTGCCGGTACTGGGAAAGTGGAGGGTCGCATGGATTCAACTCAATATCAGCAGATACTTGAGAATGATGTAGAGGAATCAATCACAAAGTTGAAGTTACACCGGGGCTGGATATTTCAACAAAACAACGACCCAAAACACTGCTCAAAATTTACTCTGGCATTTATGCAGAGGAACAAGTACAATGTTCTGGAATGGCCATCCCAGTCCCCAGACCTGAATATCATTGAAAATCTGTGGGGTGATTTGAAGCGGGCTGTCCATGCTCGGCAACCATCAAACCTAACTGAACTGGGGATGTTTTGCAAGGAGGAATGGTCCAAAATACCTTCATCCAGAATACAGACACTCATTACAGCCTATAGGCAGCATCTAGAGGCTGTTATTTCTGCTAAAGGAGGCTCAACTAAATATTGATGTGATATTTCTGTTGGGCTGCCCAGATTTATGCACAAACTTTTCTAAATTTCTAATTTCGTTTTGATGCATATTGCACATTTTCTGTTAATCCAATGAACCTCATTTCACTATCAAAATATTACTGTGTCCTTCAGTTATTTGACAGATCACAAAAATCCAAAGACCCAATTATGTATAAATGAAAATCATGTAAATTGTCAGTGGTGCCTAAACCTTTGCATATGACTGTACAGTACTCTGGGATGAGGCAGTCTTGATGAGGTTTAAGTGAACACTACCCATCTACCCCCTCTACAGGAACTTAGCTCTGCAACACCCCCAGCTACTAACTCATCCTCTGTTCATTTATAAAGAACACAACTCATTACAGAGAAAAGGAAAGATTGATCAAGTTATCCAACATGCTTTATCAAAGAACAGGTACAGGTCTTTAGAATCAAACAGGTTAAACAGGGCCTATCAGGAGGTGCACATGACATAGAAAAATATCAGACTCTTAATGCATAGGTTAGGTCAAACTGTATTCTTTCTCTAGAACATGAGCAATCAATAATTAAAACGTTAGTTATCCATTCACACAGAAGCAGTAATGATCCTAGACCAATTCTCTTTAGGGTTCATGGTGTAGAAAACCAAAACTTGCGTTCACTCACTGGGCACTAAATTGCCAGAAGCGTTTCAAACATTACCATCCAGCACCTTCAAACAAGAACTCCTGGATATATTGGCAAAACATCACTTACAAAGCATTCAACATAGGAACACAATGATTGCTCTTGATAGTCCATTTGACACGTTCAAATCTTTCGTATTTCTTTGACTATTCAACTGAACCCATTCCCACAATGGTAGGTCTGTGCCTTAAACCTTGGTTTCATCCTAGCTGCAGCCTACCTTCACATTCACTCCCACTCGTATATGCTTCACATACTTGTAGGCTTCAATACAAAACTAAATAAATTGCAAAAGTTAACTACAAATTAATACAATGTATTGTCAAAACAGTAAGAACGTAAGGTATACATTTGAATGGTTGATCATATTAAAGGCATGAGAGTGACTGACGGTTGATTGTTTATAACTTTAACAGTAGTGGTGTAATTCTGGGGACGTTAAGAGATCTATTCTTTAAATGTGTTTGTCGCAAAGGATTTCAAGCAGTTCTCTTTTCAATCAACGCACACATTCTGTTTAATATCTAATATTTGCATTACTGTATAGGAATCATAATTTACACTCAAACTAATTAGTACCCAACACCGTAACTTGACAAAAGTTAAATGTCACTGGTCCAAACCTAAAGAAACCTCAAAAACCTTCTGGCCATCTTACATTGTAATGTGTGTTTGAGTAGAGGTTTAACTACTCGCATGGAACAATGTCAATATGTATTCTAACAAATACTCTATATAATAATATGTATGAGTTTGCGGACAACCTGTCTATTTTGCTGGCTAAGTTTGTATTTGGTTTCTATTAAATCACAGTAAAATGTAATTAAGTAATGAAAAAAAAAACACTTCAGGGGAACCTTGAACACCACTTCTGCTGAGAATGTACGTTCACTTTGTACCTACTGGTTTCAGTTTAAAATCCCTCATTTTTAAATTCTATATGAAATATGTAATATGAAATAAATTCACAGTTGAAATTGTCAGTTGACTTCTAAACCAAACAACTGATAAACTGAAAATCTCATCGCAGCCAAAGACAGAACTCAAACTGCAGAAAGGTAATGCCCCTGAACCAAACACAATTTCAGTACAATTAGTTCCGTAGTGAACTAATCACAAATCACTACTAGCGTTTTTTTTCCCATGGAAGTAAATTCTATGATAATTTATCATAGAGCATGAGATTTAAATGTTTCCACATTGCTTATATGATTGAATTCTGATTGGTTATGTGAAACTGACTAACGTAGCATCTGTTAGAAGGCCATTATCTTCTATTTAACAAAGATATTTCTTTAAGAAACAGAGCCATTGTCCTAACAGTATCAATGAAAAGAACAGCATGAAGCAAAATACCTATGAACAGTTCCATCAGGCATCCACATACAAACAAATAAACATGGTAGTGTGATACTATGGTAAACAACTGAAGGAAACTGTCACTAGTGTTGGTGTGAATGACTGTGGACGCCAGTTGGAACAGCAGCATTCACCGGTTATATGCAGCAAAGCAAGCGGCTGTACTGTGTGATGCTGTGTGCAAGTCAGCCGTGCGGCAGCGTTGTAATAAGCTGCCCACATTGAACAGATAGAGAGTAGCAGGCCTATATCGGGAAGAGCTCTGAATATATCTACTGAAATCAAAATGCTCTTTGTCCACAGTCCATGTATGGATACAATGCAGAGTACAAAGGCTAACAGTATCCGTGTACAGTACATAAAAGAAGCCATCTAGGAAAAACGTCCTTCAACGCCTGTGATCCACTTCAGCCTAACAAAATAGAGGGTGAGAAGAGGCCCCATTCTCAGGGCCAATGATGCATGAGTAATCTGTTACTGTCTGGGTACAGACGGTCAGGGGGCGAGGCGGATGACTACGACAATACCACGCTAACAGAATTCTGAAACAAACCCAATAATGCTGGCAGAACAACACTGAATCGTAATAAAATTTCCTGGACTAATAACAAAAGTAGCTAGTGTAGCGCTCGCAGGGTCCAACATTAGGGTCCACACGTCAGCTTCTGTGTGCTGGTTAAGTCCTGCCTCCAGGGTGGGGCTCTAGTAGGTGAGTCTGGAGGCCTTCATGTTGTAGCAGGGTCTGTCGGTGAGGCCGCTCACCCCAGAGAGGAGTGACAGGCCCTCAGCCTTCTCCAGCACTACCTCTAACTCCTGGAAGTCCTGGAGCCGAGCCACGTCTTTGTCCTGGAACCAAAGTCAAATCTGGTTACAGTCACTTACCTACTGCAGGCCACATGACAACATTAGAGGGACTTTAAAAAATAAAACAAAAAGAATAGAAGTCAATGTGTGCTTTATTGATTAGGAACCAATTATTATTATTTACAGAATCAACCAGGGAGTTAGCACTGGGGCTAGAGGTCACTATCTTCACTGTCGGACAGAAGATCAGATTAGAACCAGGACCACTAAACACCATTAACCACAACCTAACCATTAGGTCACGTTGAGATGTGAGATTTTGTAGACAGCGGTGTTCGTCAGCAGTGGTTCTGAGATCACCATGTGACAGCTCTCTGGACTGGATTTAATGGGTTTTGGTCACATGCACCACCCATGTCGAGATGTATAATAGAACAGTGTAACTAAAGCCATTATTCCTACCAACAATGTAAATCATCGAACCAATAGTGACAATGTATGTTTCTCACATCGTGTGTTCAAATGCATTAGAATATAATGGAACGATACAAGCGATGCTACTCTGACGCAAAATGTATAAAAATTGTAAAAATGGGTCAGCAAGCTGCCTTTAACTGGGTTTCTAAGCTCAAGCAGTGTGGGGTTTATGAAGTGTGGGGTTCTCCGCTCTCTTATTAGAGGAGCCTGCCACGACTCTGGTCGCTCCACTGAAGCTGTCTAGTGGAATGGATAGGCTTCACAGCCGCCGCAGGGTTCAGAGGGGCTCTGCTCAGTCACCAGTTAGAAGCCTTCAGAGCGCTGGAGCTGTATATGTGTAGAGTTACAGTACAGTGTGCCTTTGTGTGTGTTCTTGTGTGTGTGTGTTCGTGTCAGTCTCTCTCCGGTACCTTTCTGAGCATGGTGTTGGGCAGCTTGCGTATTTTCTCCACATGTTCGGTGCTGATGTCCAGCTCGCGACAGCAAACCCGAAGCAGCGATCGGTAGGTCAGCTCCTGGCGGTCCAGCTCCACCTCAATGAAGTCATTCTCCCGAGTGTTGGGGTTCTGGACGCGCACCTTCAGGACCAGCTCTAAAGACACACACAAACACACAACGCCAATCAGATCAAACTCCTTCAGTATACGGGGCCCGTTCTGCCACACATGGGGACAACACATTGGATTATAGCAGGCAAAAGGTGTTAAAAGTGACTTTTTGAACGGCACACAAACAGATTGACATGAAAGCGCGGTGCTGTGCGGTGGTGCCCGTACCTTGCACGTTGACGGGGAATGTACTGGTAAAGAAGAACGGCTGAAAGGCAGGCATGCTGCCCCCAGCCCCCTGGCCGCAGCTGAGCTGCTGTGGGATGGACTGCTGCCGGCTCACCGAGGAGTTGGAGGTGGTCCCCTGGGGCTGGCTGCTAGGGCTTGTCAGGGGGGACGAGCACACGGGCCCGTTACGACTGAACTCGCCATGGTTGACCAGGTGAGACTCTACAGACAGGTCCATGGGCAGACCTCCTCCGTTGACGGCGCGAGATGAGGGGACGCTGGGAAACACTCCGTTCTGCTCCACCATCGGTACGAAAGCCCCCTCCCTCGGGCTCGGTGCGTCAGGGTGGAGGCTATGCGGTTGCTGGGCTGGCTGCTGTTCGTGGCTGGGTGACAGGGAGGATGGGTCGCTGCTTGGATCGTCGGAGTGGTCGCCGTTGCCATTTTGGGTGAGCTGTGCCAGTATGAGCTCGGCCTTGCTGTCCATCTTGCTGTACATGAACGGCGGGTTGGATAGGTAGTTTGGGATGATTGGCAACTCCGTCTCCTTGACTTCAGGCACTTCCTCCTCCTCAACTACGAGAGAAGAAACATTGACACGGGCATGCTGGGAAAACCAAACCACAGCAGGTCCAAGAGCATTCATCCATGAGCATTACTCAAAACGTGACCCTAAATGCAACTAGGTAAAACAAAGTTCACTACAATCAGAAGTTGAAACAATAACAAAAGTGACAAGGTTTGAAAAGAAAAAATAATGGAAAGTGTAAAAATAATTGGACTAGAGGGAAAACATACTTAAGAGTAAATTGTCTTCTCTGTCAACATAATGGAAATAACAGTCTTATTCAACCTTTTTAAAGGAGAGGTTGAAGAAATATTATAAGGTTTGTGCAAGTTACCAGGTGGGTCACAAACAGGCAAATAAAAGTGCCTTATTAAAGATGCATACTGTGACTTTTGCAAGATGGGGTGAAAATGCTAGTCAAGGCGCAACATGAAAAACTGATACTAGCTAGCAAGTATACAAGCTCTAATATGGATAGGTTAAAAGCCAGGCATGCAATCAGGGCAGGGGTAAAAAAAGATGAGAAGGATACGGCAAACCCCCGACCCTCTAGGGCATGTTCCCCTAAGTAATAACTCCCCAAACTTCCCAATATAACTTATTGTAAGACGTCAGCTGGTCACACCCTTATGTTAATAATATGGTTTGACTTATATAGACAATAGTGGCACAGTTCCACTGACCTGCCATGAACAGCGCAAAATCTCTATATTTAAGCACCACCTTCACCCAATTGTGATTCTATCAAATAATCAGTGACAAAAAAACAGGAGCAACTCATTTCATTATTTCACGTGTTTGAGCCACTGCTGACACAGTATATATAGGCCCCTCTACCCCCGCAACAACTTGCTCTCTCTCAAAGCAGCCTTCTACTAGCGGCCTGTCTAATCCAATCACTTTGTTGAATGCAAATACTGATGCTGCGTTTTACCCATAGAAATAGAATGGATATAAAGGCCATTGATCTGCTTGGCGTGGTCATTCGATTAGTACACAACAAAACGGTGACAACACGCAAAACGGTTTAATGCGGAAGTAGGCCGCTAGATCTTTGCAATGGAATGGTACACGTAAAAATGGCTGCCGCTCTGACCATTCTGCTACATTGTTTTGAATTGGAATGGCATTTTTAATCATTCCATTTCTATGGTTTTACCAAATGAGATTGTACAACACACCCCGCTGCGGTACCCTTAGCAGAACATCTGGGCAAGCCGTCCAGAAAAAAACAAAGATTTCAGTGCATTTGAAATAATAATATGGCTTATTCAAAAAGAAGAAAAGTTGACTGCAAAACCGTACATTTTAAGGACAAATGGGTGGAATATCATGCATTCATTCTTCCTGCAAACAGGACAAAACCAATGGGCCTTATACGCAACGAGTCTACAGGGCTCGTGAAAAGTGGCAATGTTAAGTTCCATTATGACCACTAACATCATGATTTCCTTTAGATTTATTCCCTGAATACAGAGGTGAGGATGAAAAAGACTGAGCAACTGAAAGCCTAATATGGACCACCTAGGTCCTTGTGGAAAGCCCAATAATGTGCCCAAATACTGCATGACCCAACAGAGCATTTTTAGGGAATTCTTCTCTCTGTTCCTCAGAAAACATGCACTATTTTCATTTACATGTATTATTTAATTACTTTGAGCTCATGTGCAACCGTTTGTGTACGCTTGCATAAAAAACTATGCAATAACTTTTGTTCTTCAGCAATGTTGATGCAATGATGCATGGTTGGTTATGAACATTATTTCGACCCAAACTTTATTTAGAGTGTAATTCAATAACCTGTCTTTTTACCAGTAATGTATTTTCCGGTGTTATTTTAAACACAGTATATAAAAAATGTTTACTGAGTACCAGCTGGACCTTTGTCCAATAAAAAGTGGAGCACCCCTGGTCTATATTCTACAGTTTCTGACCATGGGACTTTTTTTAGGAATTAACATAACTTCTGTGCTTCTGCAAAACATCTTAGATGGGACGGGCTACTTAAAAGGGAAAAGACAATGTGGCTGTTGTTTTTTTATGTTTCTGTCTTAGTGGTAGGAATACATCTCTGGTCAACCAAAAATAAGTATCAGCATATGAAAATGCTAAATAGTTGTAAAATGAAATATGTACCATACATGGCTTTGTACAGTTTCCTTTTCAGCTAAAATCTGTGTGACTCAATTTTCTCTGACAATGTGCAATGGGTGCTGTGAGTCTCCTAGCAGGAGCAAGTGAAGAGAGAAGACAAATGCTTTGCATCATGGTAGTTGCAGGAAGAATGGACCTTACAATTTACTTTAAGGAAATATAAACAAAATACCTACATCGTCCTGATGACATAGACAAATTAATGTGTTCTAGACAAGTATACACATATCATCTCCTCTCTGATCTGGCAATTTGGGAAGCAAGTAATTAAAAGCTTAATGAATTGTGATGAGGTATGCTATTATCCTCTAGCTATGACACATTAGTGAATCACTTTTTGATTTCACAGATGGGCCCCCATTCGAAATTAATTTGCAGTTTTATCAGTTTAACACACTGATACAATTTAGGGGAATGTCATGATTTGTTTGTCTCAGGGTGGATTACGCCTGGATTACACTGTTGTTAACTATAGGGAAGACAAAATATTTAAAAACTAGTTAAAATTAGTTATCCTAAATGAGGATGGATGATCTTCCAATGCTGCTTCATTGATCCGAAATTGTTTCCACTGGCTAATTCCCACCACCAGCCCCTTGTAAAGAGACGGGCTGAAATGCACCACCTAAGATTTGAACTGTGAAGGGGCTACATTATAAAAATGTACATTAGTTGTTTATTATTGTTTTATGGTTTTAATTTTTTGGTATTTAGGTTCATGCAAATTGAAACGACTCCCTTAATGAAAATACTTTTAATAATGTAGTTACACCCCTATTACCTAAATAATAATAGGGGTTATTAGATGTTATTAGATAATAGGGGTTATATAGATGATTACCTAAATGTAAACATCATTAAACACAAACTACTACTTTTACACTGATAAATGAACCTTTCAAAAAGAGTTATAGGTCAAGTGGTGATGTGTCATTTACCTCCTAAAAGTCTTCTGATTTCAGGCTTGGAGGTTAACTGGACCGCTAGCTCATTTTTAGCAGTGAGGATCTCTTGGTCCGCTCCAGAGTTCAACAGGTACGACACAACTTGTTTGTGATTTCTCTTGCAGGCCCAATGCAAACATGTCCTGAGTAAGAAACAATAAAACAAACTGAATTTCGCACTGCTCAGAAAATATGCATTATGTCAGGTTGAATGAAACGATAATTGGTTCAAGTACAGTACAGTATGCTACTGTACCAGAGTACCTTACTGACATTAATCAATGTATAAATGACTACTGACAGTTTTAATGTGCAACCCACACAGTGTATATAGTTGCATCAACTGCAGCACATAGTAAGTGCGCTAATAAACAAACAGACCTATTAAATGAATAACAGGATTAATTTTGCCAAAAGTGTGGGGGGGGGGTCAAACACGTTTGCGTTTTTTGCACAGGCAGCATTTTATTACAAACGATTGATCAATAACAATGTTACGTGTTGCTAATCTATCTATGTTTAACATAAACACGCGTAAATATTACAAATGTACATACTTACCATCCGTTTATTTCGTTCTGAGAGTTGACATTCACTCCGCTCTCCACTAAAAGACGCACCTCGTCAATATCTCCAATCGCAGACGCCTCTCTCAGGCGCTCCTGCAATTCCTTATCCAATGATGTCGTTGACATTTTGTATAAATTATTAACTTTACGAGATCATGAGAGACGATGACTTTACAGATCGTAAGAGTTACCGCGTTTGTGTGAAAAGAGCTGCTTAACTGCCCTATAAATTGCCGGTGACTAGATATGTGTTGTTAGCTATCTAGCTAAGCTAACAAGCTAAGCTAACTGGCTCTACAGGAAGCTGGTCTGACAGAAGGCTGTGGTTGATGTCCGTAGCCTGTTCTAAGAGCAATATTAGAGGACAGCATCAATGGTCAGCAGTTAGCTTAGGTTCAACTATTTTATAATTGGTTTTGAATTACACTTCCATTACATTGTAGCTTTAATGGAAGTTAAATAAATGCTCCGACGGTAGTCTGGCTGTCAAATGTCAACTACTCCGCCCATATCGGGGGGCAGATTTGAATGTAACAGCATTTGGAAGAAAGTATTTTGTTCCCACTTGACAGCGACGCTTGTTTTTTATTTATTTTATCGTTTAGGGGTACGTTTTTTATATCGCTTCAGCACAAATTTACTAGCTATGTATTACATTTAAGAAAACTTCTCTGTTTTACTATCACGACACATCTTGCTCCGGTTGTTGCACATGAATTGGTGGATGCTGACCAAAACCCTAATTCACACACAAACTTGAACTCAAAATCAAATGCTCCGTGAAATAAATGAAACTGCCGTGAAAAAAAGTATCAAATACATAGACACTGATCTGAATAACCATTCCACGCTGGCGTGAGAATTTGAAAACACTATTATAAAAAGGTATCACAGTTTATTTGATTTGATTGCTTGAACGGGGTTGTTGTCCAAGCATCATTCACATTTTCAAGACAATTAAAACGCAGGTCCAAAATGACAAATTTAATTAGAAAAATGCATGCACTAAAACAAACAAACAAAAAAGTAAAGGACATCACACAAAGGCAAGAACTTGCATCAAAATATACAACTTGTAATCATGAAAGGTTATTTAAATAAATGATTACACAATTCCCCAATATTAAGGCTACTCCAGTCCTCACAACTTTTAATATACACTTACAAGGTCGACCCTCTTTTACAGTTTTTCACCATTGCTAGCACCACATTATGATGGTTCTATTTGCTAGTACCACATTAATGATGGTTCTATGAACCATATATAGGCTACTAGGACTACACAAACCATTTTGCCAAATTCCAGAAAGAAAAATATTTACCGCCCCGCAATTGTATGATTCATTCACAGTTTTCTTTTTAAATGTCTACACAACTGTCTTCATTAAGCTCGAATTTCACAAAATAGAAAATACTGTAATTCAGTAAAAAAACTCAAATCACAATTCCAACACTCAATAAACAGTTGTTTTCATATTTAGTCAAATGGTTTTAGGGGAAAATAGCCTTTTATGGTACAGACTCTAGTATAAATAATTGCCCATATAAAAAAGGGTAAACCATGCTAGCATTCAATTTGTATTTATTTGGCCATTGCGTAAGGTTTGTTAAATAACCCTTCATACGTTTTATCTTTTTATGTATGTGCAGTGGTGTAGCACAAGATCCTGGGCCCTATGCATAGGCAGTCCTGATGGGCCCCCATGTTCCTCAACCCCAATATATTCCAGACTTTTCAAGGGCCCTCTCTCCCCTTTGGGCCCCTGTAATCAGTATTGGTTTTACCCCCAGTCCGACGCCCCTGTGTATGTGAATTAATTTAATGTCTTAGTGCATATTTTCAAATGGAATTTGTCAATCTGGCTAACAGGATAAAAATGTTGCCCCTGTGTGTTACCTGTTTTGAAAAAAAACATTAAATCTGTTTGGACAAAAGTGTTCAAGCAATTGAGAAAAACTGGAAGTACCCTTTTAGGGTGGAGAGCACAATATTCTGGGCCATGTACATAGGCTGTCTCTGATGGCTCCTCTCCTCTTTATTTTGCATTTGAAGGCCCTTATTAGTACTAATACACAGTGTCTTAATAAGACTTAATAAGGACTTAATAAGTCCCTAATTAAGACAAAATTATCAGGTAAATGGAGTTCATATCTTACTGGTGACCATGATTGATATTTTTTAAAATAAGTTTTTCTATTTGTTTTATAGGTCACTGTTATGATATGATGTTATGATACTCCATTTGCCTTATCATTTTGTCTTAATTGGGAACTTCCCAAAACTTGTGAACTCAACAAGTAACTGAAAAGTAATTGTAAAAGTAACTTTACTAAACACTGTTAATATATAGACAAAGGTTGAACTGGTGGAGCATGGAGGCAATATTAATGAGCAGTGCATCAAATTAGTATTCTACTGGCAAAAGTAATCATGATCGATGATGTCACTAGCGTGTGATAATGAGAAATCTTCTAAATAAATGTGTCCATGAAAAACCATACATAAAGTAAGTAATGGAAGAATTTGAAATAAAAAAGAGATTTTACGGGCAATGTTAAGACATGCTATTTACAGAAGAGTTTGTTAAATATGTTGATGTGTAGAAGAAAAACTATTCAAACTGAAGTGAGACATTTGAAAAATATACAGTAGGGTGTGTGGTATAAATATAAAAAGCTTATTTCCTCTGGGACTACAAGTGATATGCCTAACTAACAGCATAATTATATTTGACCTTCTCTATTTTCTCCCTTTGACTTCATTTTAATTTAAGCCATGTCTTCCGGATAGTGACACTGGTTTCTGGGAAACTTATTTTGTAGTTTGCAAAATGGTTCCCCAAAGGTACACTCTAAAAACAAAAGGTTCTAAATAGCACTAAAAGTGGTTCATGGCTTGTAATCATAGAGGAACCACTTTAAGTGCTATATAGCACCTATCTTTAAAAATGGTGCTATGTAGAACCCTAAGAGGTTCAATATAACACCTTAACCACCCCAAAGAACCGTTGAAGAACCGCTGAGGAACCAAACTGGGCTTAACAGGTTCTTTAAATGGTTATGGTGCTATATAGCACCACTACTTCTTCAGCGGTTCTTCAGCGGTTCGTCAGCGGTTCGTTGAGGTGCTTAAGGTGCTATATGGCACCTCTTATGGTTCTACATGGCACCATTTTTAAAGATAGGTGCTATATAGCACTTAAAGTGGTATGTCAGAAGTCCCTGGGTTAGCCAATCCTGCATGCTTTTTGGGCTGATATAGCCCACAATCCTTCGCGACAAAGAATAGGAGGGGTTTCCCAAAGCCGGTCATTCTTTGGCAGTGTTTAAATGTAAATATCCAAAAGTTAGGCAATAATAAATGTGTCATTACATGAGTTTTTTTTGTTATTGTACCAATATTATTATAGTTTAAAGGTTCCATGTGTAATAGTTCTGAGGATCTATTGACAGAAATGCAATATAAGATCCATAACTATGTTTTCAGTGGTGTGAAAAGACCTCACATAAGGAACCATTATGTTTTTATTACCTTAGAATGAGCCATTTATATCTACATAACCGCGGGCACCCCCTTCTATGGAGGTCTCTGTATTTTGTCGTCATGTTTCTACTGTAGCCCTCAGTGAAAAAACAGCGCTACAGAGCGTGTTTCGTCACAACCTTGAAAGGGAAGCAGACGAAAAAGAAGCAGCAGCAGAAGTTGTACGTTTCTAACTATTAGGTAATAGTAGAAGCTCTCCTTTATTAGAAGTGGAATTTTGGACAATTGGAAAGCTCTATTGAGAGAAAAAAATTCAAAGCCATGCAGAAGTAGCATGTTTTCTGGTGGACAGGTAAGGTATTCCAACTTTAGCAATGCAATTGAAAACTGTTGTTTGACAATGTTAGCCTTGTAGAAGCTAGCCATAGTCACTGTGAAAAGTGACTTTTCTCTTATCAGTGGTGTAAAATATATAGTTGGATTGTTGCATGTAACTTAGTTCTTTCTCCCCCGGTATCTTATGGCTTTGCTATGTGTCGAGAAATAAGATGGTTACACGTTCCTGAGTCAATCAGCTGATTAGTACTATTGACCGCAAAACAATAGCCTACAGCATAACAGCTCATATTAGCCAGCTAAACCTTTACTATGGTGTTAGAAAAAATATCTAGGTGGATTGTTTCATGTGGTTCTTCTCCCTTGCTGTGTAATGGCTTTGCTATGTGGGTATAAATGGGCTGGTTACGTTTGTGAGACAATCGGCTGATTAGTACTATTGACCGCAAAACAGTAACGTTTGCTGTAGGCTCATATTAGCCAGCTAAACTTTTAGTAAACTGTTAGAAAAAATATGTAACGTTAGTTTGATTGTTATTTCGAAAGCATGACGAAGCCAGACGAATACGGGAGCGACACAAGCAGAAATCTCGGGTAAACGTCAGTGTGGCTTTTCCCAGATAGAAGTTGCCTGTTTTCTGCTGGACGGATAAGGTAATCAAACTTTAGCAATGCTAATGAAAACTGTTGTTTGACAATGTAAGCACTGGCTAGAAACTAGCCATAGACACCGTAAGAAGTGACTTTTCCCTTATCAGTGGTGTAAAATATGTAGTTGGATTGTTGCATGTTACTTAGTTCTTCTCCCTCGCTGTGTTATGGCTTTGCTATGTGGGGAGAAACATGTTGGTTATGTTCGTGAGACAATCAGCTGATTGACCGCAAAACAGTAATGTTAGCCTACACCCTACAGCATAACAAAATATTAGCCGTCTAAACCTTTATTACCATGTTAGAAAAAATATGTAGTTGGATTGTTTCATGTGGTTCTCCTCTATTGCTGTGTTATGGCTTTGCTATTTAGGGAGAAATGTGCTGGTTACGTTCGTGTGACAAACAGCTGATTAGTACTATTTACTGCAAAAATGTAACATTAGCCTACAACATAACAGCTCATATTAGCCACTAAACTTTTAGTACCCTGTTAAAAAAAATGTGTAATGTTAGTTGGATTGTTATTTCGAAAGCATGATGAAGCCAGACGAATACGGGAGTGACACAGGCAAAAATCACTGGTAAACATCAGTGTGGCTTTTCCCAGATAGAAGGCTCTTATGAAGGAAACATGTTTTCAAAGCAACCTTTTTCTCATCTTGTACAAACATGCATGGAAACAAGCTAGGTAAAGTCAGTGAATAAAACACTAACACAATGATGAACAAAAAAAATATCATTCGAAATAACATGGTTTTACTGAATAATTAAGTAAATATAATTTCTTAATATCTCTATATAAAGAAACCTCATTGCTTGACTATCTACTCTGCTGTCTCAGACATAGATTGTATAATTAATGGATGGAGCCATGTGTGACGTAACCCATTGGTTTATTAAAATCTGATTTGGGTCACCGAATTTGCCGTTACGGACTCAGACATCTTGGTTGCAGACGTGACGATTTTAGACGAGAGGGAGGAGTGAGGGAGGAGCCATAGACTTTTGGGCGGTATCTGGGCGGTATCTAACTCTTATGATCTGACTGTGACGCTAGCTGAGAGTTGGCAACGCTGCTTACACTCTACGTTACACACACTCACTGGCAATCTGGGTGCAACTGCTGCTGAAAGCTAGCCTACATAACTTGAGGTAAGATTTAACTTTGCTAGGTTTTAAATATATATTTGCCCCATAGTTACAGCATATTACCTATATGTGGAGTCACCTTGTAAAGTAAATGTATCTGAAGTTACCAAAACTGTCTGTAATGTTAGCTTGCCAATTGTGGTAAGGTAAAACATGCTCACGTTAATTTTCTGCAAATTGAAGTGCAAAAAAAAGTGTCAATACTTATCATTATCCAATGCTAACTATTGGCAAAAGTATAACAAAGTTTCTTAGAACGTTTGGTTAACTGTAATAACCACAATGGTCTTGCTACTGTCCGCACCATCAGTCCATTACAGGAATGAATGACATCAACCTCGTCGCAGGAATGAAGGAGGACCTGCATAACCACTACCTGCAGTATCCAGGCATGAAGTTTATCTTCTCTGGCATCACCCAGAGATGCAGGTGGAGGAGTGTTGCCAATCTGGGGAAGATCGACAAGGCTCGCAGGTTTGTGAACAGTGTTGTGGCTACATACGTTAATTGTTTAAGTGGCAGCTTAAAGGGTGAAAGGGTGAAATGTTAAGTCATGCCTTATGGGATGAGTGTCATAAAAATAGTATAATTTATTTTATTTATTTAACTGTAGCCATAACACTGTTCATCTTACCAGCTCTGCTCTTCCTTGTTCCCTACACCAGTGGACCTCAAACCCTTCCATGGAGGGCCTAGTGTATGCTGGTTTTTAGTCTTTCCCTTCAATTAGAGCATAATTAGGACCTAGACTGCCAGGTGAGGGGAGATACTAACCAATTAGTGAGCTACTCCATCAGGCTTGTACAAGGTAAAAGCAAAAACCTGCATACACTAGGCCCTCCATGGAAGGGTTTGAGGACCACTGCCCTACACCCTCTATTAAATGTTTTTTCCTCCCTTACCACCCCAGTCTTACCACAACCATGGTCGTTGACGCTCTCTTTCCCTGTCAGACGTAGTTGTAAAACATGTTAAATATTGTACAACATTGTAAATAGTTTAAAACATTAGCTTTCCTAGTTCTTCGTTATTATAGTTACTATCAGTGTGCTGTTCCAAGAGCATCACATACTTATGCTTGTTACTGAATGTGAAATAAAAAGGTCTTTAAAGCTACATTTGTTTTGTTGAACATACACAATATTGTAGTCATACAAGAAGACTTTGGTCATTTGATAGAATTTGTAAATGATTAAAAGTGTCTATTTTGGCTTTAATCAACATGAATATAACATCTTAAATGTTACCATACTTGAGTGTTGACAAAGAAAGATGAGGATAATGTAGTTTGTACTTTTGTGTCTTTATGTACTTGTCAATTTTATTCACCATGAAAACAGCAAAATCCTTAATGTTACTACTATCACCTATCAAACTACAGCAGCACCTGTCAAACACAAATTGAACCTCTAAATACCAAGGACTGCTAAAATGCTAAAAGTTAATCCGTCCTTTCAGCAGAAAAAGCTGAACCAAAAATGATTTTCTAGCATCATTATAATCCGAACACATTTTAGAACTTCAGATGTGGTGAATGCAATCTGTTT
The DNA here is from genome assembly GCA_016801145.1 of Umbra pygmaea. Taxonomy (NCBI): domain Eukaryota; kingdom Metazoa; phylum Chordata; class Actinopteri; order Esociformes; family Umbridae; genus Umbra; species Umbra pygmaea. Next base: position 224 of record JACXGM010015649.1, on the reverse strand, counting down.
TCCACAACCAGATGAATGGCACTATACACCAGGGCCCGTATTCATAAAGATTCTAAGAATCCTCTTAGAAAACTCCTAATTTAGCTTAAAAACTTTTACGTAGGAGTCTTAGCTTAAGATCGATTCCAGACCCATCTAAGAGCAAATCTGAGCAAGGAAAAGACAAAAACTCTTATCTTAGTGAGGAGGCGGGGCTGACCCCGTTGCTATGTATGACACAATCT
>JACXGM010015648.1:5920-21216 GCA_016801145.1 Umbra pygmaea | reverse complement strand
GCCTGCTCTTAAAGGGAATGTGAGATGATGCTCTGGTTGGTTTATTGCATGTTACGCCCAAACCACAACTATGAGTAATGTAGCTACTTCAGACCTACCCATTTTAGATTTACGTCGAGCGCAAGTGTCATTTATCCCGCTGGTATAATAGCAACAGCGCCCAAGATCTGCCCACAAAGTCACTTGCATTTCAGATCGTTAAAATGGGTGTCATGGTAGTGATGTTACCTGTGAACGCCCTGCTTCGAGGCATGTATCAACAACATGAACCAATTTGTAATGAAACTGTATTATAGGAGCTTGATTTGTTTTGTGATAATCACGTGACCAGTGACGTCTGAAGCTTCGTTTCACACACACCCACGTCTCTGCTTCGAAGTTGAATTCAAAGCTCTGACACGGAGCGCACCTTTGTGGGTTGTTGCAGTAGGAGAGTCAATAGTGAGTGAATAGAGAGATTATTATAACGATTATTATGGCTGGTGAAGTAGTCAGCAAGAAAAGATATAGGCTCAGCCCTGAAAGAGTGGAAATAGTTATATTTCTAAATAATAATGACATTTAATTTATATTCCCACAAACACTTGTCACCAAGCACAATAATATCCCCCTGACCTGTCTACGAGCACTGTTATTGTCCATATAAGCACCATCACTGTTTAACTGTCACACGAACTTTCACTGTCCCAAAGTATGTCCTTGCCACTGTCAAAGTACTTCCCCAGAGCTATAGCAAGAACCGATTGCCTCGCAACATTGAAATGCTCATAACGCGTACTCAGATTTTTACTTTTTCAAAACAATAGCTAAAATCGTTTTAATTAATTGCAATAATCATTGTTAGTTATTATAAAGCTAGTGAATTGTAACCACGTGCAATTGTTTTGTGTGTAAAGAAATAAGAGCATGTGATATTAAAAACACGTTATAATTTTATTTTTTACTAACTTTTTATTAAAAACAGTAACAATGTTGTACACACAATTTGATTGAATATATTGTCAGTGCCGATCATGTGAAAACAGTGACACGAAAAACATTCACTATGTCTTTTATCCAACAACAGACTAATTTTAGCAACACAAATATTGACACACTACCTATATGCAATGATTTAACAATAATTATTGTGATGAATTACGAGCACTATTATTTCGAAACGGAAAATCCGAGTTCATGTTGCCGGCATAATATAGTGTTGCCAGGCAAACGGTTCTTGTGTGTGCTTGTGTAACTATGGCAAGAGGTTAGGTGGGATAGGGAACACTCAAAGATTTTTATTTAGGAATATAATTTTTTTACACTTTTTGGACTGAAATATCTTTTTTTTTGCTAACAAACTGGTTACACTAATCATATAGGTCTATAATTATAATGCAGGCTAATGTTTTTATACAGACTTGAGAAAGCTATAGGCGGCTGATAGTTACAGTTCTATAACTCTATAGAGTATACTTTAGCCTAATATTCTATAATAATATTTAACAGCCAGCGCACCTTATCAGGTGCGATCAGAATAAAGTTTTCCCACATGTCAGAGCGACCTCTCTTCCTAGATGCTTTCATAGTAATAAAAATGAATCGTTACGAAAGAACTAATGTGTGTCACCGAAGCTACTACGAACCAAACACAATATTGTGCGGGCTCGAATTCAGACTCGAAACGAAGCGGTGCCAGTCGCAATGGCTGCACAGCACTGCGTGTGCCGGTGGTGCTGCGATCCACTCAGGTGTTTCATTCAGAGAATGAAGCAGTTGCTGCTTCGGACGTCATATATCACGTAATTTTTTCTGTACCAAAGCAACCTTCAGAGCAGTGTTTCAAATGGAATTGTAGTTCATGATTTGGCTCAGGAATCAATGTTGCTGTAGGCTACGTACTCAATATAGTCACAGAAATGTGTGTGCAATGTGCAATGTGTTCTTTATTGATTTCCCTACCAAATTGATGTATTTGTTTACAAACACAAGAAACGTTCACGACCAAAATCCAAACTTTATTTATTTTTTGTTTAAAGAAAGCAATTACATTTTTTATTTATGCAAGGTCCAAAATAGGTTTATTTATTCAGGCAGTGATGGGCAGTAGCGTCGCTACAAGTAGCGCCGTTACAAGTTTAATTACATTTCTCAGTAGCGTGGTCGTAGCGTTACTGTTTTCTGAATCAAATAGCTTTACATTAGTGAAGCTATTTTATTTATCAAGTAGTGCGGTAGCGTCCACGCAAGCTAGATTTTCACGAGTATTTCTGAGGCTCAACTCTGAAATACAACTGTTAAGGATGTTAAAGATCAGTGAGGGACTCACTCTACCGCCATACATCTGTATGTGTAGCCGAATAGTGATGTGCGAATCCCGAACGATTCGTTTTTTTTAACGAGTCATTTCAATGAAATGGGTGTACTGAATCACTGCTCTAAAAGAGTTGTTCATGTGAATCACTTTTGCGCAAGTCAAAATCACACAGATTTAGCAGCTGAAGTCGCGCAGAGTGTCGCCTAGAGTTGCTTTCAACTCCTCCCACCTCCTCCCGTTCGTTGTTTGTGGCCATTCTTTCTTCCCAAAGTAAAGAATCTCTGTCTGATATTCAGAAATGGTAACATAAACCCAAAACAAAACACACCGGGAGTAATCTCAAGACAAAACAAGACAAGGCACAAAAGGGACACTAGGGGGAACCATTACATCACACACTGGGAAGCAACTAAAAGGGAACATGTGAAACAGAACATAGAAACATAACCACCATGCATAACACTGAATAACAACAAGGGAGACATAAACACAAGAGACACTAAACAAAAGGGAGTCCATATAACAGCCCAACTAGGGCTGGTCGTTACAAAAGGGCCCATGAAGTGACATAGTTCAAGGCTTTTTTTCAATTTTGATGATTATGGCTTACAGCTCATGAAAATAAAAAATCCATCTGAAAATATTAGAATAAATAATTTATAATACAGAAATGTTAACCTGATTTTCAAGAGTTTCCTGAGCATTTAATCTCCAGTCTGGTTTAGTAAACACAACCACAATCATGGGGAAGATTTCTGACTGGACAGTTGTCCAGAAGACGCTCATTGAAACCCTCCACAAGGGGGGTAAGCCACAGAAGGTCATTGCTGGAAGGGCTGGATGTTCACAGAGTGCTGTATCAAAGCATATTCATGGAGGATTGACTGGAATGGAAAGTGCGGTAGGAAAAAGGTGCACAAGCAACAGGAATAACCTGAGCCTTGAGAGGACAGTCGGTCAAAGCTGATTCAAGAACCTGGGGGAATTTCACAAGGAGTGGACTGAGGCTGGAGTCATTGCATCAAGAGCCACCACGTACAGACATGTCCAGGAAATGGGCTACAATTGTCACATTTCTAGTGCTAAGTCACTCCTGAACCAGAGACGTCAGAAGCATCTTATCTGGGCTAAGGAGAAAATACCTGGACTGTTGTTCATTGGTCCAAAGTCCTCTTTTCAGATGAAAGTAAGTTTTGCATTTCATTTGGAAATCAGGGTCCCAGAGTCTGGAGGAAGAGTGGAGAGGCACAGAATCCAAGTTACTTAAATTCCAGTGTGAAGTTTTCACAGTCTGTGATGCTTTGTGGTGCCATGTCATCTGCTGGTGTTGATCCACTCTGTTTTATCAAGTCCAGAGTCAATGCAGCCATCTACCAGGAGATTTTAGAGCACTTCATGCTTCCATCAGCTGACAAGCTTTATCGAGATGCTGATTTCCTTTTTAAGCAGACTTTCCAGCACCTGCGCATTGTGGCAAAACAACTGGTAACTGGTTTGCTAACCATGGTATTACTGTGTTTGATTGGCCAGCCAAATCACCTGACCTGAACCCTATAGATAATATATGGGCTATTTTCAAGAGGAAAATGAGAGACCACAGACCCAACAATACAGATGAGCTGAAGGCCAATATCAAAGCAACTTGGACTTCCACATCAGCAGTCTTACAGGCTGAGTGCCACCATGCCACGGTGCATTCATTCAGTAATTCATGTAAAAGGAGCCCTGACCAAGTATTGAGGCAAGAATTAACATAGGTTTCAGAAAGTCAATATTTCTGTATTGTAAATTCTTTATGCTATTATTTTGAGATACTGGATTTTTTATTTCCATGAGCTGTAAGCCGTAATCATCAAGATTGAAACAAAAAAGACTTGAAATATCCTAAGTTAAAAAAAGTATATTTAAATTATACTCCAGTATTATACCTCTAGTATAGGGGTGTCCAATATCTTCCATGGAGGGCCTAGTGTATGTGCTGGTTTTTGGTCTTTCCCTTCAATTAGAGCCAAATTAGGACCTAGACTGCCAGGTTAGGGGTGATCCTAACCAATTAGTGAGCTACTCCATCAGCCTTGTATAAGGTAAGACCTGCATACACTAGGCCCTCCATGGAAGGGTTTGGACACCCTTGTTCTAGTACACTTATGTTTAACCATAAGTATGAATTAAATATATTTAGGTATATGTATATTTATATTTAGCAGAAATAAATTACATTTAAAGTACAATTAACTTTTTTTTAATTAACTTTTCTGCTTGGGATGTCACTTTATGTGTAACGAATCTAAAATATTTTAAGGTTTCCTTATTAAATTAAATTATTGAGAAAAGAATGTGCTTTTCCACAATATGTTTTTTAGATGCTCCTGTACATTTGTCTAATCTGGTCAAACTGGAGTGGTTCATTACAGTATATCTACTGTACACTTGTCTAATCTGGTCAAACTGGAGTGATTCATTATATCTACACCTGTCTAATCTGGTCAAACTGGAGTGGATCATTATATGAAGTGAAGGAAAATCAAGATAACTACAGAGAAAAAGGATTGTGACAGCAAACAGCTTTTGGCTGCCAATGTCCTTGGTGTACAATGCAGTGTCCATGTGTCCCTGGTGTCTTTGTCAGGACTGAACAGCCGTCTGTTTTCTGTGTGTCTCTCTGGTCTGACTCCAGGAGGATTTTAATTTGATCTGACTCTCGCTGGTGACATTTAAGAAGCGCTGGCCCACCCAAAGTGTCTTTCCTTGCCAACCCTGAATATATTTAATCCAAAAACTTGATTGTTTTCCAAATAATTTATAAGAGAGATTTACCCAAAGGTCTCTGAATAATAGATTAGTGCTATCATCCCTTAGTACAGTCAATAATATCTTTCTGTAAGAAATTGATTGAGGATATTTAAAAGGCAAGAATTGCTCATTATTGCATTATTTAAAGATTTTATATTTATTTAGTGAAACATTAGCTGGTGTCTAAGCAGTAGCTACTCTTAATAGGGTCCATAAAGAAATCAAACACAACATACATAAGAATATACGCATTAAATTTACATTAAAATATATTTTTAGTAATTACTGCTTTTCAGAATTCATCTAAAGACGACACCACCACACATTATTTGTGTATCACAGTCATATCATAACCATATACCACTGCCTACCACAATAAAGAAAAAAACGCAAAACACGAAGACATTATCAGCAAAGCATTCCATCTTTAGTTACAATATGTTTATACCTAAAGATAAAATTGGCAGATTTCCAGTGTTTATAATGTGTTGCTTCCATACGACTAGGAGAAATAGACAGAAAACACTTGACGCTCTGTGTTTGTGAAGAAAATCCCACAAGAGTGCACTTTTTCAGGTGAAACATTATGCTTTCTGCATTTTGAATCTCTGATTTGGGAAGTGAACCTCTGAAATCACATTAATTAGTGATGCGGGGCCAGACTGGTGAGGCTGGCGACAGACAGAGATGAAATGGTGGACACTGTGGGAGGAAAAAACTGCCAAGATGGTGGACAAGGTGGCCAGTACAGACTGCCAGCTTTAATTGGAGGGTATTTTCATTCATATCCAATGAATCATTTAGAAATAACACCATACTTTGTCTAAAAGTATTTGGACAATGGCATTCATAGCTGTTTCTTGTTACAGTTTTTCCCAATTGCTAACACACAAAATGTCAAATTTGGCTCATCGTGTCAAAACTCAACACACAAAAATTCTTGACAAAACACTTGGAGATGAACATCTAAATGCCATGTAAAAAAGACATTCTGCAATCAAAACTGAACACTCTGACTTCAAAAGGCCCTCTTCAAATCGATAGCGAACACACATGCACATGCATAATTAACAGTCAAAGCAAACACAACACACTGGTCAACTGTACTCAAGACACTTCTGTCATTGGTAGTTTTTCAATCATTTTTATTCCCGCCACCAAGCCTCAGTGATACCAGCCGCGGTCGGTGGATCTTAATTGGGGAGGACGGGCTCGTGTTACGCTCGGGACCGGAGTGAATGGAATGTGCGCAACGCACGAAACCCAGTGTTTTTTCGTTTTGCAAACTGGGTTTTGTGCGTTGCCCACCAATCCATTCACTCTGGTCCCGACCGTAACGCGAGCCCGTCCTCCCCAATTAAGATCCACCGACCGCGGCTGAGTGATACATTGTACAGGTAGCACAACAACTCCCATTACAAGTCAAGGATCACTCCGTGGATTGGGGTCGGGCCACGCCACCTTGTCCACATCACAGGCGATGTTCTCCCTCGCCAGGCAACGGGGAAAATATCGCCGGGCGTGGCGTATCCACCCGTGGATCAACCCCACCTCGACGTCTCCGCATGCTTCCTCCATTGCTCGCAGGAGTGGCACCCGTGGATGTTGTAGGCGGTCATAGACCTTCCACCGCCATGCCGAAAGTAATTCCTCTATCAGGTTGATTAACGGGGAATAAGGGGGCAGATACAGCACCATGAAATGGTTGTGGTTGGCGAACCAGTCCCAGACCAGAGCAGCCCGGTGGAAACTGACATTATCCCAGGTGACAACGAACATGGGCTGCCCTGGTCTGTCCTATGTGACCACGACATGTAGTGCATGCAGAAATGTCAGTATGTGTGCAGTGTAGTAGGGAGCCAGGGTGGCATGGTGATGGAGGACCCCCTGACCACTAATGGCGGCACACATGTTGATGTTGCCCCTGCAATGTCCGGGGACGTTCTCGATGGCCCTTTGGCCGATGATGTTTCGACCCCGATGTCTGGTTTTTGACAGAGTCTCTTCCTCTTTTTCCTTTCCCTCTTCCCCTGTCTCTTCCTCGTTCTCCTCTCCCTCTTCCCCCGTCTCTTCCTCGTTCTCCTCTCCCTCATCCCCCGTCTCTTCCTCGTTCTCCTCTTCCTCTTCCCCGTCTCTCTTTCTCATTCTCCTCTCCCTTTATCCCGTCTCTTCCTCGTTCTCCTTTCCCTCTTCCCATTTCTTCCTCATCTTTTCCTTCCCCTTGGTCCTTCAACCTCCATATTCGTGATTCTCTCACGACAGGTGCTCATACCGGATTTCTATGTATAGTGCTACATATGTGACCGATTGGTGTTCAATTACTGTTTAAGTGTTTTACTGTGTGTGCGGGGGTGTTGCTAATGACGTTTGTGTTTTGATTATTGAATGGACATGCTGACTGCAGAGTGTTTCATCATTGGCCAATGGGTGTAACATGCAACACTGTGTGTAGTGGTTTGCACCTGGTGTTGCAGACTTGTTTGCGGCGCCATGCCGACTGTGTTTATTCGTTTGGTTTCTGTGTGTACCAAATGCATGCAAACGGTACGGTTTCGACGCTTTGGTCTGGGCATTCACTTTCAGTGTTTTATCAATTGGGAAAAACTGTAAGTTAATGTTTGTTTTCTCTACTAGTAAAATATTCAGAAGATGCGAAAAGCAGTTACCTAGGAAGACCTCTGAAGTCGGTGACGAAAGGATGCTCCTCCAAGTGGATGACAGCAGGAAAACGACCGTAAACTACCGAAGATATACACAAAACATACACAGATCAGACATAACATTAGACTACCTCCCAAATATTACAGTAGATCCCCCTTTTACCACTAAAACAGCCCTGACCCGCGGAGGCATTGACTCCACTAGACCTCTGAAGGTGTGATATCTGGCACGAAGACGTATGATGCTTATTTTCAGGTTCATAATTGTATTTAGAGGTTATACCAGTATAGGTTTACATGGTTTCATTTAAAAAAAAATTCTACTGCATATTGCTGCAGCTCCTCTTTTGACCCTGTGTAAGTAACGTTTGTAACTTTAGCTCACGAGTCTACATTTGACTTCGACCGTAACAGCAGCTGGTATATCCACACAACAGCAATATTTCACATCTTGAAATACACAACCCATCACCATATTTTAAAAAAGAATCTGTTATAATTTAGCAAAACCATTTCACACCGAACATAACATTAGCTTTATAACTTCTGTTACGAGCTGACGTCAGTTCATCACGGAAGTAAAGGCTTGACTACATTTGTTTGTTCCAGCACATTCCACAAATGCTCAATTGGATTGGGATGTGGGGAATTTGGACGCCAAATTAACACCTTCAACTCGTTTTTGTGTTCCTCAAACCACAAATGCTCCGGTACGGATCCGGCGTTCCGGTTCTCCGGAGTTTTGAGTACGCTCGCCTCAGCGGTTATTGGGGCGCACACCAGGAGACTATTGCCTCATTAAGAAGGACATTTAAGCCCCCATGTTCTTGTGTAGATTGTGGGTTATTATCATTCTGTTGATGGTTGCTGTCTGTTACGCGTTTAAGTATTCACACTGTTCTCTATTATGAAGTTATATTAGTTTCTGCCGCGTTACGCAGTGTATTCTTTATTTCTTCAGTCTAATTGGATTGTGCCAGCTTCTATTGAGAATTCGTTTGCCTCTGTTTATTGTTTGGACCATGTGTTTGGATTATACAAGTAAAGTCCTTCTGTGAATCTCAACCTGCACCTGTCTACTATTCTACGCATCTCATAACAGCCATCAGGGAATACTGTTTCCATGAATGTGTGTACATGGTATACAACCATGCTTAGGTAGATGGTATGTGTCAAAGTAACATCCACATTAATGTCAGGACCTAAGGTTTCCAAGCAGAATATTGCCCAAAGCATCACACTTCCTCCGCCGGCTGGTGCATCCTGATGCCATGTGTTCCCCAGGTAAGCGGCCATCCATGTGCTGTAAAAGAAAACGTGAATTATCAAACCAGGCCACCTTCTTCATTGCTCTGTGGTCCAGTTCTGATGCTTACATGCCAATTGTAGGTGCTTTCAACGGTGGACAGGGGCACCCTGACTGGTCTGCGGCTACACAGCCCCATACGCAACAAACTGTGATGAACTTTGTGTTCTGACACCTTTCTATTAGAACCAACATTAAAGTTTTCAGCAATTTGAGCCACAGTAGCTCGTCTCTTGGATCAGAACACACAGGCCAGCATTCGTTACCCACATGCATCAATGAGCCTTGGCCGCCCATTACCCTGTCACCATTTCACCGCTTTCCCCTCATGGAACACTTTTCATAGGTACTGACCACTGCAAACCGGGAACACCCCACAAGAGCTGCAGTTCTGGAGATGCTCTGACTCAGTCATCTAGCCATCACAATTTGGCCCATGTCAAAGTTGCGCAGATATTTATGCTTGCCCATTTTTCCTGCTTCTCACACATCAAATTTAAAGACAAAATGTTCACTTGCTGCCTAATATATCCCACCCACTGACAAGTGCCACGAAAAGGAGATTATCATTTTTCAGTTATTATTCATTATCGGTGTATAATCTTCCTAGTATCTCATGTGAAATGCATTTTCTGTAGCTACTGTGCATCTAACCCTAACTGCTCGTATGTATTTGGTTGCATTCAGTTTCTTCACACTCTGAGAGATTATACAGTGGATATCTTAGCTTGAGAGCCTCACTGACCTCTAGCATCATCCAGAAATCATTCTGAATGCGGTTGACCCAACAGGATCTCCTGTCAGAAAGGGTGTTCCAGCGTTATGAGGAGCAGCACGGAGACCGCTCCACCACAATTTCAGTAGCTGTGTTGCCCGAGGAGGGCTGCCTTCAAACCAATGTTTCACCCCCCCTTCCCCGACACATCCCGGCTGTGTGGCCTCTCACCCACAGAGGACACACACATACACACACACAAACGCACACACATCTTGTTACTTTTCAAACCTTTGGGAGGGGATGAGTGAACAATTTTCTATCCAGGTTCACACTACAGAAATACATTTTCATGGCAGGACTTGAACTCCATGGATCGACCCCAGTTTCCACTTACAGAGAATTCTCAGGTAATGATGACTTTCAACAAGGTCAGGAATAGGCAACCCTGTTCCTGGAAAGCCACAATGTCTAGAGCATATGGATGCAACCTGAGGGTAACGTTTGTTGAATCTCGTCAATAAATGAACTGATTAATAAACTTGATTGGCAAGTTCTGTAATTGATTACACTCAACGTGATGTGATTAGGGTACAGGGCCGTTGTCTTGACCTACAAAATACTAAGCCTTGCAATTTGAGAATTCATGCTGTTACAGTTTTTACAAACACTAAAATGACAAGCATTGAACAATTTTGTTTGACTCAAGGAGAGCAAAATCTCTTCTCATGTCCCCAAAAGTCTAAACAAATTTTCTGCTTTACACACATTTTGCAATTCGAAATGGCACTTTTTAAATGCATTGAACACGGTTCTCTGCATAAGACACAACAATCTGACAGCAAGTCACATGTTTGCCATTTCAAAACACTGCCATTCAAAATTACACTACATGAGCTATTTGGCCAACATATGCGCCACCTGGCCAAACACCTCAATGCTTAATTGTTACCACTTCAATCAAGAAGTAAGCAATATAAAAAGACTACACGTTAGCACGTTTTGGTTGTTTACAACAACAATGGAAGACATTGCAATTATTTTTAATTGTAAATCTGCTGTGCATATGTTGCACTGACTTGTTTGGTGAAAAATAAAGTAGTTGGTTAGACAAAACTGTAATATGAATAAAGTGTGTGCCATGTGGTGCAAAAGTTTGATTTTCATAATGCTATATGAAGTTTTCGTTGCAGTGCTTCATTTAGCTGGATATATGAGATATTTTGCAGTTTGGGTGTGTGGTATTGTGAATTGTGTTGAGTATTTTCATAAAACCACACTAGTTTGCAAAATTGTGTTTTAGCAATTGGAAAAAACTGTAAGAGAAAATCAAAGCATTGTACGCCATTAATTGTTTACTAACTGTGAATATTATCACATAAACATCATACATTAGTAACATGTAGACAGTGTGCCCAGGTTCTTCCTCAGTTGTTGAGGTGCAGACTAACGTTACTTTCTTGTATACAAAATGTGTTTATTGCACATCATCAGCAAACAGTGCAAAATGGATTATCACAGATCAGGTCGTAGCCACAAGCTTTTTAATATTCTACATATACAGGCTAAATACAGTGACATAGGCGAAATTAATCTTAAACACACATACAACATACCATAAGAAACCCAACCTTCATGAATGCATGACATGTTTACCTATACATTATTAAATCGCCACCATATTGTCCACCCTTTAACCCAAGAGCAGCAAATGGAGGCGGAGTCTTATCCACTCCTCCACATACATATATACTGTCAATCATATCCTTACGATTGCCCATTTTTCCTGCTTCTAACACATTTGAGGACAAAATAAAGGAGCATGAGTAAGGATTTCAGAGACTTTGAGGGCCAAATTGTGATGGCTAGAGGACTTGGACAGAGCCTGTCCAAAACTGCAGCTCTTGTGGGTTGTTCCCGGTCTGCATCGGTCAGTACCTATCAAAAGTGGTCCAAGGAAGGAAACGTGATGAACCGGCGACATGGGTCATGGGCGGCCAAATCTCATTGATGCACCAGTGTAGCAAAGGCTGGGCTGTGTGGTCCAATCCAACAGATACGCCTCTGTAGATTGAATTGCTAAAAATGTTAATGCTGGTTTGTTGCAAGTTTGTTGCGCATTGGGCGCATTGGTGGCGAAAGGGGGACCTAGACAATATTAGGCAGGTATATGACTATTAGCCTTCAGTACATGCAATAACTGTTCATATAAAGATTCGCTTGGTACAAAGGATTACCTCTAGAATATCCATCAGACTGTTACTATGACACACTGGCCACTTCATTAAGTTCACTATCATTTTCATGAAAATAGATTGCCCGACAGTGAGCTGTGTGGCCATTGCATGCTATACAAAGAACAGACAGGCATTAATGCATTCAGTTACTGCTAGAATGTGCCAAACAAGCTCAGCAGCACTCAGCATGGTGTGATGGTTGGTGGAGGTTCCAGCATTTCAGAAACAGCTAAGGTTTTCATGCACTACAGTATCTACTGTAGAATATAAAGAGCATGGTGTGAAAAAATAAATCCATTGAGCAGCAGTTCTGTGGGCTAAAAGCACCTTGTTAAGGATAGAGGTCTGAAGCCAGATTTCATACAAGCAAAGAATTTCCAGGAACTCAAATATCTATTCTTTATAACAGCGGTGTGCGGAAAGGAAACTCTTTGCACAACATGTCCAACCTTAAAGTGGATGGGACACAACATCGCCATTCAACTCCTGTCAGCTAAAACCAGGAAGACGAGGCTCCTGTGGGCTGTAATATCCTGGAAGATCAAAGATTGAATAACGTTTCCTGGTCTGACGAATCACCATTTTTACTGTGACGTGAAGATGGTAATTAGAATATGGCATAAATGTCATGAATCTGTGTCCATCCTACCTTGGTAGGATGGCAATGGTACCTTGCAATGGTACAGGCTGGTGGTTATATTGTCACGGTGTGGGGAATATCGTTTAGGCATACATTACAGGTTTTTTTCCATTGCTAACAACCATCGGTCAATACTAAAGCCACTTTTTCAAAACGATTACAGGCTGCATTACCAACATGCATCTTGGCCAAACAGTTACACTAATCTCACCACTAAAACTCACTCAAACCCACAATACACGTCTCAAAATAAGCTTGTTCGACCATAATACTAGCAACAATTCTCACTCAGAACGCAGACATTTTCACCAATAACACATTGAACTTAAAAACACTAACAACAGCAAGCATTTGATAAATAATTAACTTTTATCTTAGAAGTTACAGTTTTTTTCGATTGCTAAACGACAGTGGGCACAACTGAAGCCACGTGCAAAACTGATGTAGATGAAGTGTTGTGGCCAGACCCAGCCCAGAGAAGGGATGCACCTTAACACTGGTGTTATAGTGTGTGATGTAGATTTAATTTTTTTTTTTTACCTTTATTTAACCAGGTAAGTTGACTAAGAACAATTTCTTATTTACAGTAACAACCTGGGAGCAATTAGGGTAAAGTGTCTTGCCCAAGGACACAACAACATTTGGCTCAGTCGGGAATCGAACTGGCAACCTTCTGACTACAAGTCTGACTCCCTACCCACTGAGCCATCTGAGCCCCTGATAGATGAAGTATTGTGTCCAGACCCAGCCCAGAGGAGGGATGCACCTTAACACTGGTGTTATAGTGTGTGATATAGATGAAGTATTGTGGCCAGACCCAGCCCAGAAAAGGGATGCACCTTAACACTGGTGTTATAGTGTGTGATGTAGATGAAGTGTTGTGGCCAGACCCAGCCCAGAGGAAGGATGCACCTTAACACTAGTGTTTAGACACCAAAACCCTCCACACAACTTTCCTATACAACTTCTAATTTTGTTTTACATATGTTTATGGTTTCTCTACATATTTGCAAATGGCACATGTTTTTATATTCTGTAATATGATAATTAGAGTAATACATTTTCTGTTTCAGCATCTCATTGGTTTTTACTGTCTCAAACCCTCAACAGATTTATTTTCACTAGAAGATTGTAAGGAACTTTTTATCATTTTTCATTTAGGATAATGAATGACAGAATATCTTTAGATTTAGAACAACAGTGTTTACATGGTATATCCAAAAGTGTACAATTCTGAAACAAGTTTGCCATTTAATGCAAATGTTTCATTCTGACATGTGTTTATGGCATTTTGAATGCAGTGTAATATTTTGAAGGAGATGCGAGGCATTTTGCATTTTGTGTGTGCAGTTTTGGGAATTATGTGTAGAGTTTTGAAAAAGGGAGCAATAGTTTTGAAAACGTGTGTAAGTATTTGGAAAAAACTGTAAAACTGACTCCATTACCATGATAATGAAGTATTTTTAATGTAATGGTCTACACATCCAACACAGCCCAGATGAAGCAAGTGGTTCACACTCAGGTGTGGCTGAAACATGGACAAATAATCCCCAAAGAATGTTTCCAGTCCTGTGTTGAATACCCACTGCATACAATCCAGGCTTCCCTGGGGGTAAACGGGGCTTCTCACCAATACCAGGCAGGTATACTTAATAAAGTGGCCAGTGATTAAATTGCAGTGCATGAAGTTATAATGTATCGAATAGAACCGAAACAAACTCTCTGTTTACTTCAACTGAAGGTTTGAGTAGCTTCAGATATTCTGTAGACCTCCTGGCCGTCTGTGAAGCCTCTGAATGTCTCTTCTCCTCTTTCAGTCAATAAGGTCTGTTCCTCTGTGTTTTTCTTACGCTCTCTCCATTTCCAACATCTCTGTCTTCTATCCTCCATTCCTCCAACGCCCCATCCTCCGTTCCAAATTCCTATGTCTATTTTTTACTATGTTTTACTGTACTCTGGATATCTACTTACATTTGTGATTCTAACTTTGTGATGAAAACCCTGCCTTACCAATCCCCAGTTGTAACCCAATTTTCTCCACTTCCCAATTGTGTGATGTCTATGTTGTGATTAGGGTCTCATTTCAGCAACTGCATGTGGATGGGGGGGGGATCAATATGTGTCCTTTGATTGGCATTCAAGGCATTCAAACGTCTTACTCATCCAGAAATGATTCGCCAGAACGTATGCATCAGAGAGTCCACCAACCAGGATTAAGCTTCCAGGTCCCGCCCCCTGGATCAGCTGGAGCCCTATCAACCTCCGAGCCATCCACCTCGGACAGCGTTGTGATCTTTTGCGCCACCCTCTGAAGTAACTCAAAACAAGGATTTGAACTATTGTCTGGAAATCAGCAATATGGTGCAGAGACCACTGCTCTATTCATGAGACCACCTCTTTGGGCCATTTCCCTCCCTCTCTTCTGGCTATAATGGGTAATTGCATTGGCTCGTTCGCCCTGGGGCTGTGCCTCTGATGGAAGTGAGCCTCTCCATCTCTCTCTGTAATGGACTGACACAATCCAAATGAGTAGGCTTACTTGTCCCAGTGCCTCCATTATACGCACTGGTAACACAAACACACTCACCCACACAACACCACACACAAGCAAACAAACAAACACACTCACCCGCACAACACCACACACAA
>JACXGM010015647.1:0-21118 GCA_016801145.1 Umbra pygmaea | reverse complement strand
AATGTATTTCAAAACTGACGTGGCTAAGACGTGGTGAGGAGGTAAGAAAATGACCAAATTATCGGTCATCAGCTGGTCTTTAAATAACGATGCTACAACGTCATGGGAAGGTAAGGAAATGACCATGGCTCTGTGGTCACGGAATTACCTATTGATGACGTTGCCACAAAGAATTTTGGTGACGTGACGAATCCACGACCAATACTGACGTCACGATTGGTTGCCGTTACGTAACGTGTTTGCTGGGAACAATCAGTAGTAAATGCTCTGAGGAAAACGGCTACAGTATTCCATATTCTTTAAAGATTAGATATCGTTTTTGGGGGGGAATGCGACAGGAAGTGTGTCATACATGCTATTGCTGCTGTTCGTGATTGCTCACCGAGCCAATGTTCTCCGGTTATCTTGCCGAAGCCATCGCGGTATGCGTCCCATGCTCTGAAGAAATTTACTGCGCCGTCTTCTCTGCGCTGAATGACCTGGCAGAAAAAAAAACAGAATAAATACCCCATATTATATCCATGGCAAGATTTTAGTACATTGTTTTGTGAGCATGAGTGCCCAAACGCAACATTACATAGGACTGTAATAACATCAACCTGAGAGGTTAATATCAATGTGATGGCATCACTAGCTGCAGATCTAGTCTGTAAACTTTATGGTCCCCAGAGGACACTGATGCATTGCTGGAATTAGATCTGAGCTTCAGACACTAATTGACTCATGATCCCTTTATAGAAGATTAATCAGCCATGCGCTGGATCAATGGCTGATGAAAATGCCAGTGGAGACAAGTGCCACCATTAATGTAAATGAGCCAAGGCCCATATCCCTCTCTGGAACATTCCACAGCACCACCACAACATCAGGAGTGAGACCACACACACATCACACTGTTTACTAATGGATGCAAAAGCAAATACGTTGTGACAGAGGAACCATCTCTGTGAAATTGGTGAAACTGACTTATAATACCGTAGTGATTCAATCTAGGCGTTTTTCCCCAGAGTGTTGTGCAAAATGTCTAATTTTCTAGCCCAGTCATCAGTAATCCATTGGAGAAGCTTAAGTACTTAGTGTTTGTAAAGGTGAGGCGCTCTCTGAGAATGTGCTTCTCTTAAGTCAGTGTAATTTGATATTTTTAGTCATGTAGCAGCATACATTTTGAAGTGCTGACCTTGGCTATGAGATCTGTGAAAACACTGTAATTCTCTCAAAAAGACATGCCAGCAGTCGGTGCAGGTGCTTTGGGCAACATTCAAAATTAATATGGAGAGGCTTTGCTTAGAAGAAATCTGTTCACCTCTCCTACTCCAGTGCCAACACACCAAAGACATTTTAAATATTCACTGTAATCTGTGAAAATACTCATGGAGACACCTCGCGACAGTTAATCTGTCCCAATCACCACAGCACCGTGTGTATGAACCAAGTGATTAAAATTAAGGCAAATTATCATGTTTCAATAAATATTTGATAAGCTGTGTTATAAATATTCACATCAGTGTCTGATGCTCACTTCAACTCAGGGCATTTAGACGGGGTAAAGAAATCCTTAATTCGTGCCGTCTGATGGAGGCCTGGGCATTGGGAGACAGAGAGATGAGAAATTGGGGGATGATTGATGGGTATAGCTACGGGCCTCATGTAATAACGTTGCAGTGGAAAGCGCTGACTCCAGAGGCCCATATTCTGGGTACAGACACATTTATTTATATTTTTATTGTGGCACGGAATCCAACAGGGCGGATCTCCCCCCTCCTAACTCTGCTCAGCCTGTTCTTTTGTGCTTCGCTGTTCTGAGTCCTGAAAGCAATTTCACCTGATTCAATGAATCTCTTTGCCAGCCTCCTAATACAGAGCAGTCATTCAGTCATTCACAGTGAAACACTGTGCTAGATCACCGCATCCCGGGAAAGAGTGAGGAGACATGGCATCGAAAGAGAAACGGTCTTGCTGCCAGAACATGGTATTAGTCCACAAAACCACTTGAATAATGTGTCCGGTGTGTGTGGGAGGAGCTTAATGACTGCTGCAACCCTGGTCCCTCAATTGTCATTCAACTGAATTCAAATAACTTTTAACTCCTGAGAGGGAACTTCCTGTGATGAGACGAGACAATAACATAGAACTGCAAAACAGGCAGGCTGCGGTAAAGGACTTAAAGAACACATATACTGTATACACATTTACAATTACAGACGTTGGTATAAACCTAGAAGTTTCTCTTTTATATTTGAATGAGAAAGTTCTGTGGCTACCCCCAGAGGTTAGTGGGTGATAGTGATTCTGCTTGTGCATTTTGTTGAATTTTGGTCTATGTGTGATCAGCTCGGCTCAGAATAAGGTGACAGCTTCAATCTTTCAAAGATTAGCTCTTCAGGGACAGTATTATGGGATGGTGCGGCTGCCATGGATAGGAGACAGTGGTAAATAAACCTCTTGACGATGACAAATTAACCTGGGAACATATTTCCTTTGGCCCGGTGGTGCTTTCATCCTAGCGAACAGTGAACTTCTAGAAGTATCTCAATGAGGTTCCAATCACGTTTCAAGAAACGGACCAAAGAACAGCACAGTTGAAAAGACAACATGAATGATTTATCATCCTTTTATTACTTTATAATATTTTGAATATATTTAAAAAGTTTTTGTAGTATAATAGTATGATGCATTAGATCGTCTCTGGAATGTGTGCGTGGTGAGATAATGGACTCAGCTGTCTCTGCTGCAAAATTCCCACAAAAATATTCTCAAACAAAATAATGCAGCGCAAAATCACATCAATGGAACATTTCCCAAAAGACTCAAAGGCAAGAAAAAGCAGTACAGTGGTATGCCAAACTGTTGGCTTTCATGGCATAAAACATAGACTCTTCTGGTCAATCTGGCAAGTATTAATATATCCCACACAAGCCTTTGACAAGTTAACATACAGTAGTGTACCATATCTGTTCATGAACAGAGACAGTGAACTTACACATGTCAGGATGTGAAATACATGTATCAGTCACAAATGTAAAATGTGTGGTGATCTGAAGAAAGAAGAATTACAATTTTTTTCAGGGAATGTTGTTTTAACGCTACACTGTGTATTTCTTTGAGTTCATTCTTAGCAAAAACCCCTTTGTTCTTTCAAACATATTTGCTCATTCATGTGTAATACTTTCACCAACTAATCAAAGTATTTTCGTAAGCTTAGAATCTTCAGTTCACAATACATACAATCGTGCCGCTCGAATTGTGGCAGCCATGTTACGCCTCCATCTTTAAAATACATTGGCCAAAGAGGGACATACCTGGAAAGTCAAGCTCAGCCTTTCGCGCTTTTACACTAGTGGCACCGTGACCAGCGGTGTAGCACAAGATCCTGGGCCCTATGCATAGGCAGTCCTGATGGGCCCCCATGTTCCTCAACCCCAATATATTCCAGACTTTAAGGGCCCTCTCTCCCCTTTGGGCCCTGGTAATCAGTATTGGTTTTACCCCCAGTCCGACGCCCCTGACCGTGACGAATGCCAGGGGGAGATTACTCACGACTGCCGGCAAATTTCAAAGTCTGTTGAAGATGTAAGATCATGTCTATTCTTGAGGACATGTAATGGCAGCGCTGGCCCAGGCTGTACAGTAGGCAAGAACATTCGCCTGGCAACACAAACTCGGATTTTCGGTTTCAAAATAATAGCCCTCGTGGTTCATTACAAGAATCATTGTTTATTCATTGCATAGGTAGTGTCCATGTTCATGTTTTGCTAAAATTTGTATTCTGTTGGAATAAAACAGACTCTAGTGAATGTTTTTCAAATGTAATCGTGATTTTACATGAGACACTGACTAATTATTCATTTAAATTGTGTGTACAACATATTTGTTACAATTTTTAATAAAACATCTTAAATTATTATCTTTTGCTGTCACATGCTCTTATTGTTTCTTTACACACAATACAATTGCATTTGGTTAAAATTCACGGGCTGTGTAGTGAATTAACAATGATTATTGCAATGAATCAAAACAAGCGCTATTGTTTTGAAAGAAAAAACTAATATCCAGGTTCACGTTGCTGGTATAATAACGTCAGGGGCGCGAACCGTATTTAGTTACTTGTCATATACAATTTCACCACTAGATGGGAGCAATTCTTACACAATGCAGCTTTAAACAAGCGGAACATGACAGAAAATAATTAATGGTTGTTTACTGGCATTAAATTAAGTTCTTGTTAAGTTAAGATTCTTGGCAGAGGCCGGAAACTGTAGGAGCTTGATTTTGTTGTCTAACGGTAATGTGTCCAGGCACTCCAGGATTTTACCTGGGAACATTTTAGTTGTTATACATTGGCCATACACCACAAGTTCTAGTGCATTGTTGCTTACATGCACCGGTTTTCAGCCAATCAGCATTCACGATTCAAACCACCCAGGTTTATAAGTGAAAATAAACCAAAGGTATGCCATCACATTAGTTATTACAGATCTTAGCCATGGTATATTTGCCATGATGTGGGCTTTAACTGAATTATTGGTACAGTATGCAGTTACGCAATGCTTACTGTTTGTGTGGTACATTATTCCATGTTAATCTGAAAATAGGCATTAAAAATTGTTACCCCTAGCTGATTTAAGATATCTCGAAGAATTGTGAAGATTGCGTGAAGAAAAAATAGTATTTTAAGCTTAGCGCCATGCAGCTGCGAGATATCCCCCTAACATGAGTGGTGTCAGTCCCACTCAATACAACTCCACCAAGCCCAAGGCACAAACATCAGTCATGACACACACTTTCCTTATAGCAACCATTTGAGAATCAGTCCTACACAAGAGATAGTAAATACGTTCAACTTAGTCATCTAACAACACGTACTTGAGTGAAGTGGCGGGCCGGCGTAGTTTCAGAGCTCCTGTTGTCTTTACAACAGGTTGATTGTACACATCGCTCTTCTTTACAGCCCTCTGCTCAACTGAAATTACCCAGTTCCATCACCATGCTCCATAGAGGGCTGCTAACCAGCCCAAAACACCAATGGGCTACAGAGTGTGCATTCTAACTGCACAGCACCAAACTTGCCCGGAGCCATTCCCACTGACGTCAAGTGCAAGACTACTGCAGCCCCTTGTGTGTCATGACCTTTGCTTTTTCTCTGGCTGACCAACGCTAGATTTCAATGCTTGAAAAGAGAAAGGGCATAACTCACACAACAGCACCATCGGCTTTTTCCATCAACTGTAAAGTACAATTTTTTAAATAGAGCACACTGCGAAGGCAACATTATAACTCTCTATGCACATTCGATCAATACATGTATTGGTACTGTATATCTGATCCCTTTTAGCCAAGTATACTGTACATGCACATTATGTGCAAATTACTAAAAATAGAATGGGGAATTATGGGATGGGTTGGGGATTTGACACAGACAGCAATTATCTACTTCAGGCTAATTTAAAGGGGTGTAGCACAGGAGAGCATGGTGGCATCAATTTGTTTTTAATTTGCGAACAGGCACACAGCAAATACTGTACATAATGGTTTAGAAACATTAAAGTTATAATCCAAACAATGAGATCCAGAAAAAACACGTTAGCCAGTGCCAGAGCAGCACACAGAATGGTTACAACAACCAAAGCTTATGTGGTCGTAGGCCAGATTGAGATTGCCCGTAATAGTTTTTGGTTGTGACACATGGCTCATTCTAATTTGGTATGACATGGTTGCTATGATGAGGTCATGACAGTCAGAGGTCACTAGGCACAAAGTAGCTTTAGCATGTTAACCACCTAGTAAGATGTGCTGGTGTGATTCATTGTCTCTGAGGTAGGGAGTAGATCTATATCAGACTCACACATCTGAATCGCTGGCTGAAAACGAAAGTCTGGACCTTGTTCTGGGGTACACGTGGAGTCAAGCCTGAGCTGCTGAGGGGTGATTTCATTTCATCCATCAACACAGGACAATAACTCCTCCAGCCATCTTACCTTAATATAGTGTCTAAGCCAGGCATCCGGCTGCTAGCCAGCTGGTCAGCTTAGTGGAGTCTGCCTTGAGTAGTCAGCTCAGATGTTCCCAGTGAGACACAGGAACGATGTGACTGTGCCACATTCTAGCTAAACTCAGTGGTGTTCACCTTAAAAATCTTACAAGAATATAGGCCTTCCTTATTTTTGTTACAGTATTTCCTTTAAAAGGCTGTGGTAATACCTCATATCTTAAATAACAAGATTGCTTAAGTTCAAGGCAAACTCTTGTAATTATTTTAATGAATAAATCACTGATAATAAACATAATGTGATTGGCCTGAAACCTGTGTTAAGCTTGACAACTTTACTGCCCAGTACTGGCCATATTCCTATGCATGATGCCAAGTTGCAGATTCTTCTGACCCCCATGACACATTAAGTCAGGTAATAAACAGAGACATCATTGACTCAGAGAGTGATGTCCATTATGTCGAAGCCAATATGCATTTCCATAATCATACACTAGTTCTTGTTTTGTTTTGTCATGGATATTGTGGATCTATAGTAACCATTTGATGATGGACTACTGGGCCACAACAACTAATTTACTTACTGTAGATAAAAACCAGTTATTTCAACAAAACACAGACTGGATAAGATTTTAACTTTGAGGAGATTACCACAGCACATTTAGCAGTGCCCATATACACAGTCAAACCAGAAGTATTTTAAAAGCAACATTATCCAAACTAAGCTAAATGTCAGAGCTGCAGCTTTCATAAAGCCAGACACAAATCTGGACACTTACAAGAAATCCTGCTACGACGTCCGACAAGCCATAAACCTGTAGAAGTGTCAGTACAACTAATAAAGCTATGATGCTTGTAGGATGTGGCAGATCATGCAAACTATCAAAGTCTACAAAATGACACCCAGCTGCAAGCTGCACAGTAATGCAAACCTTCCAGATGAGCAAAATGCTTTTAAATCTTGCTTTGATGAAGGTAACGCCGAACAATTGCTGAGAGCGCCAGCTGTTCTGGACAACTGTGTGGATTTGATCTCCTTAGCTAATTTGGGTAAGACTTTTAAATAAGTTAATATTTTCAAGGCATCCGGGGCCAGATGGAATAAAAGGGGGTGTGCACAATGGGTCATGACAAACAATGTGGAAGAATTTCTTATGCACCACAACACAGGGCCCTACAGAAGTGCATACTGTACTCCTTACTCAACCATACCTACATAGCCATTCACAACACCTTGGTTAATTCTGCCGATGAGGTGGCAGATGTAGGCCTAATCTCTGATGACAATGAGACGAAGTCAGTGTCCTGGTTCATGCTGCTACTGTTTATCACACTTAGTAACAAAGTGTAATTGGATTTCTTAAATTCACTTTAACGCAGACAATACACAGCCGTAGTTTTCTAAGAAACACTGTAAAGTCTCAAAATAGCCAAACTTAAAAGACTTTTTAGAACATAATTATGTATTGAAAGGCCAAAAGACACTGACATTTTCTCCAGACTATCCTTGCTACTTGTTTTCCCAAAAATATACTGAAATGCAAAGTATAATTGTCTATCACCATTGCTGTGATGGCGGAATATTTTGTGATTAGTCACACTTTTAAAAAAACTACCCGAAAAGGGTAAGTTATCTGTCCCCATTGGGGAACCATTTTTATGGTTTCAAGATGTATGCCTTTTGGTTCCCCCCTCCTAATTGGTCTTGCCAATTTCCAACTAACCCTGCCTAGTCAGCAGCTCCGCATCTCCCTGAACAGATGCAGGATGGTGAAGGTCACTCACATGGTTCATCCAACCACATGTTGTTGAGCCGCCAATTTTTTTTCCACTGCTCATCCAACACGGAAGCCTTCAGTCAGATCATGTGTGGGATGATTACGTTCAACAACTATAATTTGACAATTGAGTTGCTGGAAAGCAACGTGGCAGGATAAATAACCTGACTTATCTATCCCAAATCCCAGGTGCTACGCCAACTTGCTCTGCCTCATGCTGGAGGTTCTGGACAAAGTCGGAGAAGCCATAGTCAGGCTCGAACCACTGACCACCATGATGTAGCTTGTTCTGCAAGGCAGCGACTCAGCTCACTATGCCACATAGATGAGTATTCTTAATGGATCCCAAGAAGATTCCATTTATCGCCAAAAAGGGCTCTCAATAGAACCAAAGGTTCTCCTATGAATACAAATGACGAACCCTTTCTGGAATGTATTCCTTATATGACGTTAGTGCTTTTACAACAAAACATTGGTATTGCGGTAGAGTGTTCTTATTGTTGACATATTTGTGGGTTTAGGAAGACATGGCCATTGGAGGATGCATCCTATGCATATTCTACAATGATATTAACTCGGTTGGAAAGCCTGACTGAAATGATGCAGCTACTGTATATTGCAAGGCTGTAACATTACAGTCAGGAGCACTCCAGGAGGCTACACCAGTCAGCAGTCTATGTTAAAGAAACTGACTGAAATATTATTACTTTTATAAAATAAATTTACACTCCAGCTCCTGTTGGATTCCATATGTATGCATCTGCAAATACTCTAAGATAAAGGAAGTTTTAGGTAGTTTTGCAGCTTCCTTCAATTGGCACGCATATTCCTAAAAGTAGTTCACCTTACTCTAGGAAGTAGATAACAGTTCTGACTGCCAAGATCCTGAACTATCCAATGACTAAAAACTACAGTTTACAATCTCCATTACTGTGCCTGTAAACACAATACAGATCATTATTAAAAAATAACAGATTATTCTCACTGTGGCACTATGTTATTTGTGTCTACAAAAGAACAGGTTTATTGTATTTTCATTAGAATCCGCATTAGCTGATAGCATGGAAATCAATCTCTGTCCTGCTGAAAATAAACAATTACCTGAATATTGTATGAGAAATGCTGTTAAGCTGACCACAAAAGGCCACCTGTGAAGCACCGCTTTATTTAATTTAGCAAATAATGCCCATGTAATCTTTATTTTACTACTGATAAAGTGTACTTCAATAAGCCAAATGGAGTTCAGTTCTTCTAACGAGGCCACAGAGGGGGATTACTACATATGGTAGGTGGCTGTCACTAGCAAATAGGGGCGCTTGCATGGTGGGAACTGTGGCAAACAGAAGACTCTGTCAAGTTTCACTTGTGTTAACACATGACAAACTCACAGATGTCTAAAGAATCAACTGAAATGACAAAACTAACATCCATTTGGACTGTAAATCGGAGTTGCTTAATTTGGAAAAGGCTTAATAATGAACCAGGAAGGTAATTCTGATTGACAGGGAAACAATCTCATACAGGAGGGATTACATGGCGGACTGTAAGCATTTGAGTTTGTGTAGCTAATCGTAGCTAAATATTCTCAGAGAGTAACTATCCATCGTTTCAAGCTTCCGACCATCTCCATGTTCTTCTTTCAGGACATGCCAACATAAACTGACATTTTATGTAAATTGTTAATTAAAATCAAGCACATTACTCTCTCGTTTACTCTGTCGCTTATACAGTTCTGGAAAAAATAACTGTCTCAATGTCTCTATTACATAAAATACTGAAAATATTTATCAGAAATTCTAAATAAGAATATTGTCATTCAGAGCATTTATTTGCAGAAAAGTACAACTGGTCAAAATAAATAAAACTATGCAGCGTTATCAGACTTTGAATAGTGCAAGAAAATAAGTTAATATTCGTTTTTTTTAAACAACACAATACTAATGTGTGAACTTAAGAGGAGTTCATGAATCAATATTTGGTGGAATAATAATAATTGTATATTAATAATAATTGGCTTTCATGTGTCTTGGCATGCTCTCCACCAGTCTTTCACTTTCCTGGTGCAAAAAATCATTCAGCTCGTCTTTGCTTGATGGCTTGTGACCATCCATCTTCCTCTTGATCACATTCCAGAGGTTTTCAATGGGGTTAAGAAAGGTAAACAAAGGGAAACGCTACAGCAACCAATCAAGGGGATTTCTTCACTGTTTTTCTACTGTTACACCACAGATATTTCTGTAACTTATTTAATGTATCTGAAACACACAGACAGTCTTTTTCTTAATATAAATTGAAAGTTGACATGTTTACATGTTAATTACATGTAACAACTACATTTTGACCAAAATGAATAGTGTTTTTTTGTCTTTTCCTGAAAATATGCATCTCAGTCAAACACCTAGATGTACAAAGAAACCAATTCTTTAATGTTGTCATTATGGGGTATTGTTTGTAGAATTTTGAGGGAATTAATTAATTTAATCCATTTCAGAATAAGAGTGTAACATAACAAAATGTGGAAAAAGTGAAGCGCTGTAAATACTTTCTGGATGCACTGCTCCATTGACTCTCCATTCTCTTCTTCTCAGGTCAGCTTCACAAGTTCAAAAGGCCTGCCAATATCATATTTAACCAATTCAGACAGGAGCTTTGGAAAATCTACTGCTGAAATATTGTGGATGAGCATAATATTGGATTTCCAATTCCAGGCATGCTGAATGATCAAACCCATTAAGAATTCATATAATTTATATGAAGAAGAAGTCATTAAAATTAGATTTTTCAGACCCATAGGAAAATATATCCACAAGAGAAATTCAGTAGAGTGAACTTGACATTCTCTGTGACTCCTGCTATATCCATAGAGAACAGTTAGAATGTCAGGATTCAGTAAAATTATTATCTACCTCTTCACAATTCTTGCGTAGAATGAGAAAGTATTGTAGTATAATAAATGGCTAAAGGTATGTGCACACTTGACCATCACACCCATATGAGCTTGTTGGACATCCCTTTTCAAAACCGTGGGCATTAATATGAAATAGCTTCCCCTCTCACTTTGCAGCTACAGTTTAACAGCTGCCACTCTTCTGGGAAGGCTTTCGATAAGATTTTGGTGTGTGTCTGTGGGAATTTGTGCCCATTCAGCCAAATTTCAATTCATCCCAAAGGTGTTCAAGGCTTGAGTGCAGGTAACTCGGTTTCTTCCACCAGAGCTTATGCACAGGGGCACTGTCATGTTAGAACAGGAAAGGGTCTTTCCTTAACCATTGCCATTAAGTTGGAAGCGCTCAATTGTCTGAAATGTTTTTGTATCATGTAGAACAAAAGTTCTATTCACTGGAACTAAGGAGCATAGCCCAAATCCTGAAAAACAGCCCCAGAGCATTATCCCTCCTCCACAATTATTAGAGGAGTACACATGTTTTTGGCTAAATACAGTAGTGTATACAATTTCTATACAGAAAATGTGGCCACACAATATCCAGCATAGAAAAAAATGACATACCGGATGTAATAATAAATAAATAAAAATACAAAGACATTGAAGAACTTAAGAGCTCCTGAAAAAGTAGTACACATAAAAAATACATCTAACGTTGTTCTAAACGCCTGCAATAGTACAACCAACTGCAAATGTCTACACTGTACTGTATACCAAAGATAAATATTTCAGAAATCCTTCTTGCACATAGTTAATAATGAATAAACCATTCATTTTATCTCTATTCCTTTTAGTAAATAAAATGAAAAAAAAACATTTACTTAATTTCCTGATTGTATATCAAGTTCTGTATTTCTCTTTTAACCCATTTTGGTAAACCATTGTTACCGGTACATCCAGAGCAACTTACAGCATTGAATGCATATATTTACATAATAGCCCGTTATGGGAATTGAACCCTAACTCTGACATTGCAAGTGCCTTACTAATACTAGGGAAGCTACATGGGACATGGTCAAGGTTTTTTATTTAAGTGTGCAGGGTTGAGTTGCTTTAAAATGAACTTAAGATGGTCAGTATCAGCTTTTAGAACAATAAAAAGGCCATGCCAAGAAAAGCTGCAATCTTCTGTAGATTAAAGATCATATAACATTGAAACAACCTCAATATAAAAAGAGGTTGATATGTCACCGTTACCACTCGGTATTCATGTCACTTTTCATATTCCATCACCTTTTAAGGTGTTCCATTAGAAATAAACCCAAATTACCTCCACAGCTGTTTCCCAAATTCGGATAGGCAGAATAATATTGGAATTACTGAAAAAGCCAGAAGGAGCAAAGAGAGGGGCTCAGTTTGTAAGAAGCTATTACAAAAATGATGTGTCAAAATGTATTGGCTCACATTTAAAATTGGATTGCTATATTTTATTCCCACACTTTGTCGTTTAAAACATAGTAAGGCACTGTATCGATGTACAATCGCTTAGGTTAATTCCTGGATGACTGGCTCCCAGTAAATCCTTTCCACTGAGCAAAATATGTTTTAAGATGTATTTTCAATGACTATTCAACATCTGTATAAACACAAAGATGTCTTTTCAACATTGGTTGATTGCTTACTGGGATCACCTTGAGAGAATACTGCATAGTATGCATTCTCTTTCAAACAAGCAACAAATATACAAAAAAATATTAAGATCAAGATCACAGAAATTACTAACACTCCAGCTAGGTATTTCTTAAATTGAATAAAGCAGAGGTAATACTGCAATTTCTGTCTATCATGTACAAGAACAATGACAAAGAAATGGGGCAGTTTGAACGTTATACTGCTACATGGATGTAGCATACAGCTTTGTAATGCAGTGTAACTGTACTATGCTGTATAAAATCAAATCATTTGTATGTAATATTAAGTTATGACTTTAGATTACAGTGTAGTTGATTACATTACCTTTGTGCTGCTTATGTAATCGGATACTACTGCAGATCCTTGAAAAATACCCTATTGACATTATTCTCTAGTTCAGGCTAATGGTGCACAACAAACCATTTAACACATGAGTTTGCATTATAGACCAAACAGGCTAGAGATTCCAATCTGCCCAAGCGTCTCCTGGGATTTCTCAAGGCCAATCAATCATCACTGGGAAGTAATACTGTCATAATTGGAATCGTCTTGATTTGCAAAGTACATTTACAAATACCAAGAATAAAAGAAATGTGTGTAGAGACATAGGTACTGAACACAAATAATTATACTTAAAAGTGTATATGTATGTACATGCACGAACCCTAAGTAGTGAGGATAATGTGCTCTAAGTGTAGATCCATTCACAGGATCTGTACATTCACTGATGTACAGTACCATATAGAGAGTATATGCATATATTTAGATGTAGGCCAATGGATAGTGCAGTAAACTATGCAGTGGTACTGGGAAAACTAGACAAAAACAATTGGGATGAGAGAAAATGTAAAAAATAAATAATATTTGAGGACTATTATATATTACATAAAAGAGAATATTTGTCTCATAGTGTCTCTTCCAGGCACTTGAAGCTACTGAGAACCACAGCGAACCGTGCAATGACACAGTGTGCAACATGAATGGGCTGCAGGTACCGCCTCATGCTACCAGTAGTGAAACACTGAAGAATCAGTCAGGAAGGCTAAGGAGAGAGCAATTGTCTGTGGCCACCACCTGCAAAACCATTCCCTTTTTCGGGGTTGTCTTGCTGTAGCCTCTCCAGTGTAGCTGTTGTCATTTTCTTTTGCACCAAAACAGGTGACAATGATTCACAATAGCTCATGCTTGAAGTTTAATTGACTTGGTTTTATACTGTGATGATTAATTGTTTTGAGCAGAGTATGTTAAATATCTTCATCCTCTAATTTTTTCCTCTGGCTTTTTTCTCACCCTTTCTATCATGGCAGGATTCAGTTCACTAGTATTGCTTAGGAATTCCCCTCTCTGCAGGAGGGATAGGATCCTTAACAACTGCATCACCCCTGTGAGGAGATTAAACTCATCAATCTTGTTTCTAAAATAGCTTTCAGTTCATCTAAAACCTGTGACATCCCAGGAGTATCTCTGTTGATTATGACTGAATATATTTCTGCAGTGTAGGAAAATTAGCATTTTGGATTCAGTTCAAATCAGAGAAGAAAATAGTCATTTCAGATTTTTTTTAAATAATTGTATTTAATAATTTCAACAACTGTTTGATCCCTCCCCTGTACTGACAAATTAATAGAATTTAAGAGGTTGAAAATGTCATTTAAAAAACAAACCTCTGCTAAAAACGCCTCATTAAGTTGTCGTTATTGTGGTGGCATTCGGTGAAAAAGTACAATATGAGGTATTACCCTTGCTTAGCCAACAGACTTACTGTTGAAATACTGTAGGCTCAAGGATGAAGCTCAGTGATCATATATTTCAGCAAAATATGAATCAAGCAATGTTGCATGTTGATTGGATAAGGTTTATGATAGCCATCACTGAGTCCATTGTATTCACAGCTGAGATAATGGGATTTGTCCTGGTTAAAAAAGGTAAAAACATAAATAAAAATAAGCACATAGCGTGCTCTGGTATATCCGGCAGTGCAATGAATCTCATCTGCCTGGTGACATTGTGCTTTAATAACTTTTCTTGCTAGGTTTAGCACCATTCATGTTCAGAGCCTGTGTGCCCTTGATTACTTCCTGGTTGAGCGATCATTGTGATAACAATCAGAACAGTTAGGAGAGATGTGCTTTGGAGGACACGTCTAGATCTTCAACTCTCCCGACACCTGCTGGAGAGTTGTGAAATGTGTGCACATTTTATTTGCAAAAATGTATCCTTTAAATTAAAACATTTTTTTAAAAACAACTAACAGTAGTGCATGCATATTTTTACAATGGCCCGCACAAACCTGGCATTTCAAGCACCAACCAAAACAGTTACAGTTTTTAGTGAGAAGAATGACAAAGAAAGTTGTGCTAGCTAATTTTAGTAGCTAGCGTTGCTCCCTTGTTTCTTTATCACTGGAGTCTTGTCAAGGGAGGATCACCCTCCTCAGTACATTTAATAAAACAATGGTATTAAATAAAACATAAAAAGTTATAATTTTTAGATAAAACTGTATAATGAAATACAGATTTCTCAGTGATCTTCAGTAGTGAAAATAGCACCCTCTTTGGTAGAAACTAGAATAGCCGGAGGATGGAAAATCATATCCTCCTCTCAGCCGTACTACTCCCATTCATTTATGGACTTCCATAGACTTACACTGTAATTAAGACGCATAGAGGAGGATGTCTGATTTATTAAAATATGAACGGACATGTTTTTCATCTAATCGAATGATCAGAGGATGAACGTTGGAGTATGCAGGTGTGACAGATAGTGTAGTGAGTTGGTGATTTTGGATAGAGTGATAGAGATAATGATAGAGTAAAGATATTGATTGTTTAGAATTTTAACTATATACAATGTGTTCATAAAAATATATTAAAGAAAGCAGGTAGTAGATTATATATATAATCTGCTACCTGCTTTCTTTTATATATATATCCATTTGACTTAGTTCCGTAACTTTTTTCTTAGTTCTATATTGTTGTTTTGTGTTGGCGCCTTTTAGCTAGCTCGGTCAAGTGAAGTGTGCCCAACTTGAAGCACAATTTTACCGTAACAAAATGGCAAATTCTAGCACTGATAAAGTAGTGGATGTTAAAGAATCCCTTCCATTCCTTAAGAGTACAACGAATAGTGAAAATTAAAATGATGGAAAACCCACACCTGAGATTAGTTTCATGAAGACGAGCGAGACAGTGAGAGCATTTAACAACTGGTATGAACAATATAGCTGGCTAACATTTGTTTTGCTGTTTTTTGCCTGCTAATTGGAAAGTCGGAGACTTGGGCGAAAGAGGGATTCAATAACCTGAAGAACATAGATTGTACGTGTGTAAGGCATGGGAAAAGCAAGGAACATATCAGTGCCCACATCAGATTCCAGCTTCTGGGAAAGCATCGCATTGATCACGTAATGGATGAAGGTAAGCGTGTTCAGACTGCTCAGCACAATGAAAAGTTAAGAAGAAACAGGGATGTTCTTAAGTGGCGTATTGACACAACTGCATTTTTGGGGATGCAAGATTGTCTTTCAGGGGGCATGATGAGATGGAATGTTCCGCTAGCAAGAGTAACTACAAAGAGCAGAAGTTATTGCTCGTTATGCTGCTTTACTTGCTGAGCCTATGGAAACCTTAACTGTCTTCTCTGTGATGTCAAAAATGATTCAGAATGATTTCATTACATGCTTTTGTCATCATCTATCAAAAGTGAGATTAAAAATGAAATCGATGCAACTATTTCTTTTGCATGGTAATTGGATGAAACAAGTCACATTAGCTGTCACTCAGAATTTTCAGTTATTGTCAGGTATGTAAACAATCAGGGCTTTATACAGGAATTTTTGGGGCTTTTTGATCTGTCAAGCTGACAAGATGCACATTCTGTTTTTGATTTGGTGAACTCAGAGATGTCTGAGTTTAACTTAATGGAGAAACTTGTTGAAATGTATGATGGCACCGCTGTAATGACTACAGACTTCAATGGCCTGTAGGCAAAAGTAAGAGATTTATCTCTGAGTGCAACCTTTGTCCATTGTTACACACATCGGCTAAATTTAGTACTCAGTCAAAGTGCAAAGTCCATTCTAAAAGTTAAGATTTTCTTTTTGACACAAGGAGGCTTCACCACTTTTTTGCAAGTCTACTAAGAGGGTGATGTTACTTGAAAAGGCTGGATATGCACGCTTGCAATCCAGCGAACCAACACGTTGGAATTTGACTTCCTGGATTGTCCACACTGTGGCAAATAATTATGCGCAACTGAAGGATACATTTTACACATATTACAGAAAACCCTACCATGGATGATTATACTGTGTTATGTGCAGATGGTTTTAAAGCAAAATTGGATGATTTTATCTACGTCATGATAGTCATGGGTTCGAGCCTGACTATGGGTTCTCTGACTTTGCCTGGTCCTCCTGCAAGAGGCAGCGCAAATTGGCATAAAGATGTTTGGGATTTGGGTTAGATAAATCAGATTATCTATCCTGCCACGTCGCTATCCAGCAACTCCTTTCATCCAGATCGGGTGCCTGTGGGTTCAATTGAGTAAGTATCGTTGATGAGCATAATCATCCTGTGCATGATCCGACTAAAGGCTTCCATGTTGGATGAGCAGTGCGAAAAGAATCGACGACTGGGTAGTTGGATGATGAACCATGTGCGTATCCTTTGCCATCCCACAGATCTGTCCAGGGAGTTGCAGAGCTACCGAAAAGGCATGATTAGAAGGAATTGGGAGGGAAAAAACGTTGTGTTTGACATCCAACAGAAACTAATGGATGTAGCCTACTGTAAGCGAATAACTGAGTATCACTATGTGCCTATTGGAGACCTATGGCCATATCTTTGATCAGGGTAGCCTAAAAACAGAGCTACATGATTTTTACTGTGACAGGGAACTTCAAGGAGACACTGTGAAACTGTGTGACACAGTCCTGTACTACAAGAATTGTGGATTTGATGTAGCGAAGCCTGAGCTGTACAAATTATTGTGCTTAGTATCTACAATGAGGACAACCTCAGCTGTTAATATCTACAATGAGGACAACCTCAGCTGTTAGTATCTACAATGAGGACAACCTCAGCTGTTAGTATCTACAATGAGGACAACATCAGCTGTTAGGATCTACAATGAGGACAACCTCAGATTTCAATTGTAAGAAATCTTCTCATTAGTCTATATGACAGCATAACAATCTGTGACTGTTTAGACTAAATGCATACCCTTAGGTGTGTGTTTCTAGGGCATATCCTGTGTGAAAGAGTAGAAAACGCCTTGTCATATTCTATATTCCATTTTACTCAATAAATTTGTCCACAATTATGCCTCAAGTGTCCTATCCTCCTCAAGTTTTTAAGTCACCAACCAGCCTCCAATGTTCCTTTCCAAGTAAATAAACAATATTTTAATTATACTCCAGTATTATACTTTTAGTACACTTATGTTTAACCATAAGTATGAATTTTGAAAGTACACTTTCAAAATATACATACAAAAATAATATATTATAAGTATATTTAGTATAAATAGAAAGTACAACTAAGTATACTTTTTTTTGCTTGGGTATGCATGGGTGGCATGTTCACATAAGAAAATAATTACTCTAGTTAAATGTTAGCTAAGTTTTAGAACTGTTTATCTGTTAAATTAATAGCAGTAAAGGGGGGTCCACGTGACATAGTGGGTTAGGTCTCTGCCTTGCGGGACAAGCTACATCATGAGTCATGACTTTGTGCAAAGCCTCCAACATGAGACAGCGCAAATTGGCATAGTGCAGATAAGTCAGATTTTCTATCCTGCCACGTCGCTGTCCAAGCGACTCCTTTTGTGCAGTTCGGGCGCCTGTAAATTAAATCGCAGTATTTAGTATAGTTGGTGAGTGTAATGATCCCATACATGATGTGACTAAACACTTCTGCGTTGGATTGAGCAAAAATAATCTTCCGGCTCTGCGACATGTGGTGGGATGAACAATGCAAGCACCCTTCACCATCCCACATCTGTCCAAAAAATTGCGAAGCAGCTGCCAAAACTGGGTTAGTGGGAAAAATTTGATAATATAAAATTGGTTTACACACTAAAGTTCACACACAAAAGAAAATATTATAATTAATGGCAGTAAATGTGTATGTTTTTGTGTGTGTCTGTGTGTGTGTCTGTATAAAAAGAAAATCTAATTTCAACTTGTCTTTTTTACCCCTTTCGTCTGGTATTAAAAACAGACACTTCCTTGTGAGTCATGCAACTAAAGTGTATAAATATTCTTCCCTGTCGCAGACACTAAATTTCAACTGCAGAGAACAGGACATTTTTTTTTACCAGGTAAACAATCAGGGAGGCTTACAATAAAATGTAAAAAGTACATAGGAATTTAAATTTTGGCACAAAATGTTAGCAACACAGACTGAATAGGAAATAAGCTGACTGCATTCTTTATGAAGAAGAAAACCCTCCTCATTAAAATAATGCATATTATACTGTACACTCACCTAAAGGATTGTTAGGAACACCCGTTCAATTTCTCCTTAATGCAATTATCTACTCGACCAATCACATGGCAGTTGCTTCAATGCATTTAGGGGTGTGGTCCTGGTCAAGACAATCTCATGAACTCCAAACTGAATATCAGAATGGGAAAGAAAGGTGATTTAAGCCATTTTGAGCATGGCATGGTTGTTGGTGCCAGACGGGCCGGTCTGAGTAATTCACAATCTGCTCAGTTACTGGGATTTTCATGCACAACCATTTCTAGGGTTTACGAAAAATGGTGTGAAAAGGGAAAAACATCCAGAATGCAGCAGTCCTGTGGGTGAAAATGACTTGTTGATGCTAGAGGTCAGAGGAGAATGGGCTGACTGTTTTAACCTGATGGAAGGGCAACTTTGACTGAAATAACCACTCGTTACAATCGAGGTATGCAGCAAAGAATTTGTGAAGCCACAACACGCACAACCTTGAGGCGGATGGCCTACAACAGCAGAAGACCCCACCGGGTACCGCTCTTCTCCACTATAAATAGGAAAAAGAGGCTACAATTTGCAAGAGCTCATCAAAATTGGACAGTTGAAGACTGGAAAAATGTTGCCTGGTCTGATGTGTCTCGATTTCTGTTGAGACATTCAGATGGTAAAGTCAGAATTTGGCGTAAACAGAATGAGAACATGGATCCATCATGCTTTGTTACCACTGTACAGGCTGGTAGTGGTGGTGTAATGGTTTGGGGGATGTTTTCTTGGCACACTTTAGTCCCCTTAGTGCCAATTGGGCATTGTTTAAATGTCACGGCCTACCTGAGCATTGTTTCTGACCATGTCCATCCCTTTATGGCCACCATGTACCCATCCTCTGACGGCTACTTCCAGCAGGATAATGCACCATGTCACAAAGCTTGAATCATTTCAAATTGGTTTCTTGAACATGACAATTAGTTCACTGTACTAAAATGGCCACCACATTCACCAGAACTCAACCCAATAGAGCATCAGAGCTTCATGCCCTGAATGTGCATCCCACAAATCTCCATCAACTGCAAGATGCTATCCTATCAATATGGGCAACATTTCTAAAGAATGCATTCAGCACCTTGTTGAATCAATGCCACGTAGAATTAAGGCAGTTCTGAAGGCGAAAGGGTGTCAAACACAGTATTAGTATGGTGTTCCTAATAATCCTTTAGGTGAGTGTATATGGTATATTAATAACATTAATATAGAAATGCTTTTATTTGGGTTAGTTTCAAAGATATAATCCATTGCATATATTTGCAATGTAACTTATCACAACTCCTGAATTCATAGTACAGTTTTATGCATGCAACAAGTTCCAAAAAAGTTGTGACGGGGCAATTTAGGACTCATATCAAAGTGACAAGTTAAAATAAGGTGATGTGAAACAGGTGAGGTAAATGTGTAATCATAGTGAGGCTCGCCAATCTATCAACTAATGTCTCAGCGAATAGGCCAACACTTTGACAACAACATTCCACAAAGACAAATCGGTAGGAATTTGGGCATTTCACCTTCTACAGTGCACAAAATTAGTAAAAGCATCATGGAATCCGGTCAAATCTCAGTGCGTAAAGGGCCAGTTCTGAATACGGGTGATCTCCAATCCCTCAGACGTCACTGTCTTAAAAACCAGCATGAGTCTGTAATGGATATCCTGACATGGGTTCAGGAGTACTTTGGTAAACCTTTGTCAGTCAACACCATTCACCACTGAATCCTCAGGTGCAAGTTAAAGATTTCCTGCAAAGCAGAAGTCATACATCAACACTGTCCAGAAGCAAAATCTTTTAAATCTTCCAGTCTGCTATTCTAACATTAATACCGCATGACAGAGTGATCTCCAGCCTTGTCCTCATCAACACTGTCACCTGTTTGAAGGCCACACAATTTTCCATTTTGTGGTACTGGGTACTGGCGTTTAGCAATGGGGCCAAGCGCACCAGCTGCTATGGTTACCGTGGTCTTGAACTTTTTCGGATGAGCAGGCCTAGTTGTAGGCTGCACTAAAAAATCAACTACTGGTACATTCACCACAAGAAGGACAAAAAACGAATCCAATGCCAAGGCATTTGTACCAGTAGCGGAGGCAGAGGGGTGTCCGGGGGGGCACTGGACACCCCTGACATCTGATTGGCCACCCCGGGTGCCACCCCAAAATTTAATTTGCTACTGGAGGTTTGATGCTGATTGACATCTCATTTTACCTGTTGTTGAAATAAGCATTTATTTTGCTGCGTTGCGGCGCATTATTCAAATTAAGGATGGGATATTA
>JACXGM010015646.1:0-21119 GCA_016801145.1 Umbra pygmaea | reverse complement strand
CCCTAACACAGCAGTCTCCCTAACACAGCAGTCTCCCTAACACAGCAGTCTCCCTAACACAGCAGTCTCCCTAACACAGCAGTCTCCCTAACACAGCAGTCACCTTACCAAAACAGTCTCCTTACCAGAACAGTCTCCCTACCAAAACAGTCTCCCTACCAAAACAGTCTCCCTACCAAAACAGTCCTTACTTGGGCTGTAACTGAAGAGAAAGACCATAAACCATCATACACTATGCTAGAGCCCAAACGATAAAGGATTTTTAAAGGCAGATACCAATACAAATATTTGGTGATTTAAAAATCTGATATTCCAATATATTGGCCGATATATAAAAGAAATATATAGAAACGTTTAACAAAACAACTAGATTTCCCTAAAATTAGTTATTCGTCCTCACTAAAATAATATGATAATGCAGTTTATAAATAAACTTGTTTGTTTTATTGTCACAACAGAACAGAGGAACATCAAAATATATTTCTGTTCTGATAAATAAAATGTATAAAAAGAAAAACTTTAAAAAAAGAAATGAAACTTAAAGTCATTTGAACAAAAATACAACAACAAAAACATCTAAGTTACCAGTATTAAGACTAAATAGCTTCATATTTATCCAAGACTGGAAAAAAATATTCTGTTAAGTTCTATAAGTTCTGATAAATAACAACAACAGCTAAATATGAACTATATACAGTGTAGGTAGTGTACTGAATCAGTCAGTCCTCAATAGCCGCAGTTCAGCAGAGGCAGTTAAAAAATATATATATTGCCGATACCGACAGGTTGGAAAATACCTAATGTTGGCCGATAATATTGGCCCGCCGATATATTGGTCGGGCTCTACACTATGGCATCCGTGGAACCGATTTGACACCTGTGCCCTACAAATTATCCTACCCTCCAGTTCTCCAGGAATAAGCATGCTACCATGCCTCTTTCTCCCCATTGACCTAAAAAAATGTAATGATACAGTTGGACAGCTCAGGTCCTCTACCTACTGCTTGGACCCTATCCCCGCCACATTTTTTAAAACTGTTTTTAACTGCTTTGCACATGAGGTATTATAAATTAAAAACAAACTTAAATCAGGTATTTTTCCTGCAGCGCTTAAAATAGCTGTCATTAAGCCACTTCTGAAGATGAGCAATCATGATGCAACAGTTATCTCTAACTATAGGCCCATTTCCAACCTGCCATTTCTCAGCAAAATATTATAAAAAACTGTTTACTCTCAGCTCAGAAGCTATCTAACTTTAAACAACCTTGGAAATTTATCAATCTGGCTTTAGCCCTCACCACAGCACAGAAACGGTACTGATTAAAGATGAGAATGATCTCCGGATAAACACTAATTCTCATAAATTATCTGTCCTTGTGCTTCTGGATCTCAGCGCCGCCTTTGATACTGTTAACCATAAGATTTTATTACATTAATTAGAAACATGGGTCGGCCTGTCTAGTCCAGTCCTAAACCAGTAGAACTTATCTTCAGGACAGGCAATTCTTTGTGTCCATTGGGGATTTTGTGTGGAATAAAATGGGCATTGTGTGTGGAGTTCCCCAAGGTTCAATTCTTGGGCCACTACTGTTTAATCCTACATGCTCCCACTTGCATATGTCATAAAGAAACACAACATAAATTAACATAATTATGCAGATGATTCACAGCTTTTCATATTTATATGTCCTAATGACATGTATCCTCTCTCATCTAGTGTATTTATGATATCAATATGTGGATGTCAGAAAACTTTTTACAACTAAACAAGGATAAAACAGAAATACTTATCTTTGGTTCTAAGGCTCAGAGACAGAAAGTTGCTGCTCATCTCAGTTCTCTGTCTATGGAGATTAAAAGTGAAGCTAGAAATCTGGGTGTAATGATAGACAGCTATCTAAATTTTAAGTGTCATATCAATCAAGTTACAAAATCAGCTTTCTACATCTTAAAAATATTTCTAAATTAAGGGGCTTTCTGTCAATTGCAGACTCTTAAAAATTGATTCACGCATTTATAACACGTAGATTGTTTTACTGCAGCAGTCTGTTCACAGCGACTACAATTAATCCAAAATGCAGCTGCACGCGTTTTGACTAGAACAAAGAAGTTTGAACACATTACGCCTGTCCTTAAACATTTACACTGGCTCCCAGTCAAGGCTAGAATTGATTTTAAGATTATGCTCCTTGTATCTAAAACTCTCAATGGCCTTGCACCTCAGTACATTAAAGACATGCTCCTCAGATATGAACCAGTGAGAACTCTAAGATCCACAGGTAGAGGTCTCTTAACCATGTTAATTTTTAGTGTGTGTGTGTGTGTGTGTGTGTGTGTGTTCTATACATTTTTTGTATATTTCACTCTTCTTTATTAAAGAATGTTTTGTTGTGTGTAATTTTTGTATAAAGAACATTGTGTTAAATTGACTTGTATAAAATGTGCTACAGAAATATTTTGATTGATTGATTGATTGATTACTCTTGGAAATCTTCATCTGTTCCAAAGATGTCCCAAACCTCGAGGATTTTACATTTAGTTTAAACATTTTTTTATAATAATTTAAGAAAAAATTAAGTTTGTGGCATTTTGTGAACAGCAGCTCCCCTAAGACACAATTAATCAATCCCTGATCAATATCCCCTTGCCTAAGCAGAGGTTAATTCTAAATGAAGATATGATTAATTGATTGATATTTTACATATAATATTTACACTCAGGTACAAGTATAATAAGCCTTGTTTAAAAATATGAAGATAGGAAATCATTATTGTCTGTTGTGTTGACAAGCAGTGTACATTTGTCTGTGGTGCGGTCTTACAGTAACGAGCTCTACATCAACTTAAAAAAAGATTTCACACTGTCGGTCCGTCAGTTGAAAGCCTACTTTAAATTCCTCATGGAGGAATATTGATCTCTTTAGGCTTTTTTTGTGTTTAGTTAGCACCATAAGATATAACATGTTACTAATTTAAATGAAAAATCTAATGATACAACAAGTTTATTTGAAGTTATACAAATTACATTTAAGAAAAATATAATTAAACATACTTTTATAACAACATTTATTGTTTTATATCGTGACTTGTTAGAATAGTAACACATCATAAAACCCCAGATTATAGGATAGATATTTGACGGCTGTGTTCAGATGTGAAACGCCAAATCTCTTTTAAATGGATTCAATATTTTTGGCTTAAGTTCATATGGAGCAAAACAAACACTGATGTACGTACAGTGCTTAAACGTTTACTAGACTTTTTTCCCTTTTAAACTAGCAATGCGCTGAATGTCACTGTATGAAACTACTTCAATTAACATTGTAACATTAGACCAAAAGGCATGACAGCTAGTGCGTCAGAGAAGAAAATGTGCGTAAATTAGTGGTAAACATCTAACCTTTTGTCGTCAACGTTATGTCTTACTATGCAGATATACTGTAACTTGGCTCCCCCTTTAAATTGGATATTATATTTAAATGCGATACATCGCTTGCCAGCCGCAACCAAGCAAGGATTTCAGTCTACGCGCAATGCAGAGTGTTCTTGCGTTTTGGTGAAACCGGTCTGCAGGGGTAACGTGTAACATCTTCACCCGCATCATACTTCGAAAATATATTACAGTTACTGCTGAGAAAATAAATTACTTTTGCGTAGTCCTTGTCGTTCCTGTGTCCCCACTCACCAACCATGTTTCGGACGTTTTCAACTATCAATCTTTCAGTAGTTTGCCATTCCCTAAAGTTTGACATTTACATGCTTTGTACTTCCAAATCATAACAGCACATGTTTATTAATAATTCGCACTCAGCTTTAGTAATGCCTAACTATAATTTAGGAAAAGTCCAAAACAGAGCGCACAAAATCCCGCATTTAAATCGTGGATAATGCGTAAAGTTGTGGACTAGACTTACCAGCTTTTAGGCTACTTGCTCCATGAAATTGTGATAATAGCTACTGCCATTAACAAAGATGACCTCAAACGTTTGACGGATGCACAAAAAAGTACTTACTTGAACCCAGAAAACAGTCCGTTATCCTTCGAAAACAGCTTGTCGAAGGCGGACCATCTTCCATTTCTGACTGTGAGCGAGCAGTGCCCGAGCAGGGACAAGCTACGGAGAGAAACCAGCGTGCCGTGCCTCCTGCTCAAACTGCCTCCTGCGAATTATAGTCCCGCTGTTCGCTACTCAAACTGTAACGGTGGGTCCAGAGTGATTAATGATTATAGGTCTGTGCCAACCGAACATAGGTGGGAGGTCGTGAGTAGTGCCTGGTCCGTAATCAGTGGCACGGTACCGTAAACGGGAGAGGCGAGGCCATTGGCGCTAGATTCAGCCCCCTCTCACTCGCTTCCTAGGTGTAAAAGCTAGTGTATCTAACCTCCGGTTGGACCGCCTCTTTTCCTCGCTGTGGTAACACTCAAACAGTGAATGTGTAGGGAGGAAGAACATTTTAGACAAGGGGGAGAGAATGAAAGGAGGAAGGCACGGACTGGGAGGCGTAGCCCAGGACCGTAGACCGTGACTGAGTGAGAGAATACACCGGGAAGTGCGAGGGTTGGTGGCGACGCTAGCAGCTGCTGACAACTCCCGTATCCCCGGCTGGCTGCGGTCTGTGTTTAAGCTACCGTAACTGTTTCTGGGTGTCACTGGGCTGGCTGCATATTCCAAATGGGCTGAGCCACCACGCCACATGCTCAGAAAATCAGCTAAATACCCTCCGTGTAGAGGGGAAAGCAGTGTATATACTGTTTACACGGTCTAGGTGCGTTTACCCAGCAGACAGGGTGGATATGGGGTGTATATGTTATCTGCGAGTTGGTAAGACGTTGGAAATTTCTCTAAGGAATAAAATAATCGCATATATGCAGCTAGCCTGTGCGTCTTTGTCCCTCTGTTGTAGTCCTATCAATGAAAACGCAATTTGGCACGTATCCAACATTAGATTAGTCCTACAGTTAGGCATAACACATTTTATTTCTCTGTATAGAAATAATGCACAATAATGCACAATATACATGGTGCGCCATAAACCCACTCAATAATATAGAAATGCACACGTTTATTCATCGGATAATTCATTCACAAAATAGGCCTAAAACAAAAATGGATGAATGAAAATAAGTAGGTTGCCTGGGCTTGCTGCTCAAGCGACAAGACAATTTTAATACGCTCTCGACGTCAGCAAGCACGCCCTATATTTTAATGTGTGTCTGTGTGCGTGGTAAAAGTGTGTGTGACGCACGGAAAATGTATTGCTACTTAAAGGCGTCCTACACATCCTAACTAAATGCACATGTATGACATAACACTGTGCCGCCAAATGCACACAATACAACACAACCATACAGAACGTCGCAAATATGTTCATTTAGCTCCCATCATTGCTGAAAATTCACAAACGATAATGCCGTAAGTAGGTTACCGACTCCCCACAGCAGGAAGGGTCATTTCCATCATTTTCCAGTCATGCTGTAAGGCAACACTTATGCTATATTAATGGGTGTAGCCCATATAACTTGGACTACACCACCTAGCTTATTTTCAAAAGCCTAAATGTTAGCATATAGTACTAACTGTTATGTCCTGTATTAACCTACATGTACAATGTTTGATCTGCCAACATCTGCTATTTCGTTGCATAAGCCTAAATGTCATACATTCTTGCAGCAGCATGTCAAATGACAATTTGACAAATTGCAATCTTTCAAATACAAAGTGGGTTTAAAAAGACAGAGGAACCAACCTCTCATATTAAATTAGATTTTCCCAAAAATTATATTTACAATGTCACACTGCAGAACTATTGCCAAAGTTGTGTTCCTTAATTAGTGCAATGGAGTTTGTATATTGTGGTGGGATATCCCAAGAAAAAAAAAGTATATTTAAATTATACTCCAGTATTATACTTCTAGTATACTTATGTTTAACCATAAGTATGTATTTAATATATTTAAGTATATTTGAAGTATACTTTCAAATTATACATACCAAAATAATATATTAGAAGTATATTTAGGATAAATAAAATACATTTCAAGTACATTTAAATATACTTTTTTTACTTGGGATATACTCACAAGCCACCAAAATAACCAACCACACTTTGAACTCAGAAATACAATACAATGCAAGACGTTTAGTTTGGTTTCTTGTTCCTCCACACAGGCCTTAATTATCCAACTACAGATGGGTTTCTGTTCCTCATGTTATTTTACCGTAAGGTTTGCTCAAAGGATTTCCTGTTTCATTTTGACGTCCCATTGACGTCGGTTTGTAGGGCTTCACACAGTACCCAAACCATCGCAAAACATGTCTGCACTGATCTACAGTGTGCTGAGCTCACCAGTCTCGATCTCAGTCCCAGAATTCACCCTGTTTCTGTTAAAATGCACACATTTTGTCCTAGGTGCTTAGTGCCCTGTTCAAAAGATTTAAAGTATTGCAGTATACTATACAAGAAATAGGGATTTATTTTCTATACTTTACAGTTGATAAAGATATATTAACTATACAGTTACAGTTTTTCTCCATCGGTTTGGCTCATTTCTTGAAACAGAAATGACATTCTCAAAACTAAGATAATTTGGCAAAACAGTCTTATAGGTCAGCACAACACTATAGCTTGGCTTGCAAAAGCTCATATCTTTCCCAAAACTGTTCACTCATGCTTTAAAACTAAATTAATTTCCCATATAAAGAGTCAGTGCCACAAAAATGTCAAAGATCCTTCTGAATTGCTTTGGCTCATTTCTTGAAACAGACCGGACATTTTCAACACTCTTGGTGCTTTTGCCAAAATAACCTGGATGGTTCAACACAACACCCTGGTTCACCTGCAAAAGCTCATATCTCTCCCAAAACAGTTCACTCATGTGTCAAAAATAAATTTATTTCTCATTTAAATAGTCAGTGCCCCCAAAAGGCTTTGTCCCTTTGGCATTGTGTAAGCACTGCAAGTCAAACTGTTTAAATGTTTTGTCACTATGGCAGAGGACAATTGAAATATCCCTCATGTCCACCTTTCAGTCTTAGCCCAGTCCTTCATTGACAATGGTTACTCTACTGTTTTTGTCTAGCTAACAGAATAAAGCTGAAAATAAACAAACAATAGGATTTT
This sequence comes from Umbra pygmaea, assembly GCA_016801145.1. Taxonomy (NCBI): domain Eukaryota; kingdom Metazoa; phylum Chordata; class Actinopteri; order Esociformes; family Umbridae; genus Umbra; species Umbra pygmaea. The sequence goes on along the minus strand of JACXGM010015646.1, from coordinate 13,997 downwards.
AGGGTAAGAGTAGCCTCCTAGATTTGACATCACACATTGCACTCACACTGCCTAGGAAATTGTAATCATTTTTATTCACACACATAAAGTAACCTCCATAAATCAGAGTAAAAAGAAAATGTACAAAGCATAATATACTGTAATATAAACACACAAACAAAAAACAAGTAAAATGATTTGTAGCCTACAGTGCTGTAAATAAAGCACAACTAACAATTCTTCACTAATCGCTGTCCTCACCCTCGCTCTCCTGGCCACCATCTTAACCCTGTGGTTCCAAACCTGTGGTACATGTACCCCTATGCAGAGGTACTACAGGGGGTATTTGACAGAAAGGGGAGGGAGAAAATCATCAATAAAATGTTACAGTAATACCCAGAGTATTAGATAGATTTACATGGGCGGCACTAATTGCAGCTCTTTGACACTTTTTTTTATTGTATGTCATATTTTTCAAAATAAGGATCATAATGATAATAGCATCATACAGTAAGCTGCAGTTTCTAGGCAAAATGTTGAAGTCAGATAAATCAAATACTTTCATACCTGGATTACTTGGATTCAGAAATCAGGTAAAGTGGGTACTGAAGCCAAAAATGTTTGGGAACCACTGCGTAATTGTAAAAAGGTTATAATGATGGACAACCATTACAGTAACTGACTTAAACACACACACACACACACACACACACACACACACACACACACACACACACACACACACACACACACACACACACACACACACACACTAAATGAATAGGTAAATAAATATATTTCTTGCTCTATGCACAGTGTCCTTTCCTAATTCCATCATTGACTGACTACATACCTGTTTTCCCTGTAAAAGGTTGTAATGTTCTTGACTTATTTTGACAATTGAACAGACTATTGTGCATGTGATGACTTATAATTTGCAAAGATGTACTGAGACATTGAGACATGTACTAAGACATTTGCAATTTGATGACATGAATGAGAAATTAAATTCTGTTGTGAAACTGCCAAGTGGTTTGGAGGTTTGTCCATGTTGATTTGAGAATGTCGTTTCTGTTTCAAGAAATGAGCCAAACCAATGGAGAAAAACTGTAATAGGGATCAATTCAGATTTACGGTTAGATGTCAGCTGCAAGCCAAGGTAGAATTAACATTTCCCTTGAAATGCTAAAGCATTTTGCATGTAGTCTATAATAGGTATTGCATTCAGGATTTAATCTCAGCTGTTGATTGCATGCTATTAAATGAGTTTGCTGCACAGACAATATTATACACTCTCTTTATAACATCCAGAAATTGACGTGTGTTTTAAAGGAAATTGATGCCATCAGTCATCAAGCTGGCATTAAATTGATCATGAATTATCATATAAAGATGATTAATTATGGATGAGCTAAAGGTTTCCTCAATAGGATACTGAAATAATGGCTGCCAAAAATCAACCCCATTCAAAACCTCTGGAATTTGATCGAGAGATGGATGGTCACAAGTCTCAAACAAAGTCGAGCTGCTTGAAAATTTTAACAGGAGTGGCATAAAGTCACCCAACAATGTGAAAGACTGGTGGAAAGAATGCCAAGATGCATGAATGCCAATTATTATTATTCCACAAAATATTGATTTTGAACTTCCTAAGTTAACATATTAGTGCTGTTTGAAAATGAAAATAAACTTATTTTCTTCCCATAATGTCTGACAATTCTGCAGCTTTTTTTGCTATATTGACCAGTTGTCATTTTCTGGAAATAAATGCTTTGAATGACAATAACTTTTGGGAAAGATATTATCAGTATTTATGGAATAAAACAAAAATGATAATTTTACCCAAACACAGAACTATGCGGAGACACTAGAGATTTTGCAGTGGTAAAATTTCTATCCAGAGCTGTATATATTAATAAATTCAATACCACCTTGTTAAATATCTATAAAAAACATGAAAATCCCTGGGTGATCTAAAACTTTTGACCCGTATTGTACATACACTTTGCTGTATTTTCCTATTTGTTGGACAGGAAAGTGGTGAAGAGTTGTAGGCCAGTTTTTAGCGCATTCTTAATGGAACATATCTTGCTGGTATAATTTACTGTCCAATTCCTCAGTGAAAGTAATAGATCCAGAGTTATTATCAAAATGTTGGTGAAATTGCTCATATAATTCCAATAATACTCACAAATGTGAGTATACTGTATATATTTTTGTTTGCGTAATACCTGCAGAGGTCCAACAACCATAAGAAATTAGACTATAAACCCTAACTTTCTGAGCAACCAGTTAATTTCCTAAATCTTGTTTTGGCTTACAGTACTGTATGTGCAACATTCAAAGAAACATTTTAGATAAGACAGAACATTGCATCATCCCAAGATAATGTACTGAAAATTTGCCTTAAGAGCCTATAAAGTCTGTCATGGTGGATTACCCAGCATTTCACATTTTGGCAATGATTGTCCACGCATAAACATTTACATAATGCAACTTTGGAGAAAGGAACTTAGATATAAACAAATCAGTAAATAAATACTGTTTTTAGTGTACAAAAAATTGGTAAAATTATTGCAAACAATATCAGGACAAAATTCAAGAACATTTCTATCGACCACCTGGTGGTGCTATAAAGAGCCCAATTTCTCTATTCGTCAGTGTGGTTGAGATACAAAATTTTGCTAAAATCTCGCCAAACCGATGCAAAAATCTCAGACACCACTGGCACAAATTGATGAAATTTAGATCAATTCTATTTCTTATCACAAAGATCTGGCATTTAAAGTTAGTGCAATTAGCTGGTGCTGTGGGAAGCATTATATTGACTTGAATTGCCTTGTTTGAGGTAAAGATAAATCTATTGTATTTAATTGACAGTAGGCCTAAAACAAACATTTGACGTTAAATCGAATGTCTTTGTGTATCCTTCTGTGTGTTTGTGAACTGTATTCAGATGCTATCACCTTGTAGTCACGTTAGCTATCACGTTTCTTTTTTAGCACCTTCTACACTCCTTTCTTCAGACTCCATTGCCTTCTCTTATTCCTATAATCTTCTTTCTACTTAAACAGCTGCTCCATGTAGAGGTCCAGAGGTCCAATTTGAGCTCCATTCAGAGGTCTAATCAGAGGTCCAGTCAGAGGTCCAATCAGATGTCCATTCCAGGGCAAATCAATGGTCCATTCAGAGGTCCAATCAGAGTTCCAATCAGAGTTCCAATCAGAGCTCCATTCAGAGTTCCAATCAGAGCTCCAATCAGAGGTCCAATCAGATGTCCATTCCAGAGCAAATCAGAGGTCCAATCAAAGGTCCAATCAGATGTCCATTCCAGAGCAAATCAGAGGTTCATTCAGATGATATTTTTATTTTCCCTTTAATTAATTCAGCTGCTCCGCTCCGCTTCCAGAGCCTTCAGCGGCTGCCGCTACAATTCCAGAGTCTTCAACTGCTGCAACTATGCTTCCAGAGCCTTCAGCTGCTGCAGCTATGCCTCCAGAGCCTTCAGCTACAGCCTCTATATTTCCAGAGCCTTCAGCTGCTGCCGCTATGATCCTAGAGCCTTCAGCTGCTGCCGCTACACTTCCAGAGCATTCAAGTGCTGCCGCTACACTTCCAGAGCCTTCAGATGCTACCACTACGCTTCCAGAGCCTTCAGCGGCTGCCGCTATGCTGCCAGAGCCTTTAACAACTGCCACTATGCTCATAGAGCTTTCAGCTGCTGCCTCTATATTTCCAGAGCCTTCAGCTGTTGCCGTTATGCTCCCAGAGTCTTCAGCTGCAGCCTTTACACTTCCAGAGCCATCAGCTGCTGCCGCTAAACTTACAGAGCCTTAAGCTGCTGCCGCTACACTTCCAGAGAATTCAGCTGCTGCCACTACGCTTCGAGAGTCTTCACCTAATGCCACTACGCTTCCAGAGTGTTCAGGTGCTACAGCTACGCCTCCAGAGCGTTCAGCTGTAGCCTCTATATTTCCAGAGCCTTCAGCTGCTGTCGCTAAACTTCCAGAGTCTTCAACTGCTGCAACTAGTCTTCCAGAGCCTTCAGCTGCTGCCGCTACACTTCCATACCATTCAAGTGCTACTGATACGCTTCCAGAGCCTTCAGCTGCTCCGCTCCGCTTCCAGAGCCTTCAATGGCTGCCGCTACGCTCCCAGAGTCTTCAACTGCTGACACTACGCTTCCAGATCATTTAGCTGCTACAGCTACGCCTCCAGAGCCTTCAGCTACAGCCTCTATATTTCCAGAGCCTTCAGCTGCTGCCGCTATGATCCCAGAGCCCTCAGCTGCTGCCGCTACACTTTGAGAGCTTTCAAGTGCTGTCGCTACACTTCCAGAGCCTTCAGACGCTACCGCTACGCTTCCAGAGCCTTCAGCAGCTACCCCTATGCTGCCAGAGCCTTTAACAACTGCCGCTATGCTCACAGAGCTTTAAGCTGCTGACGCTACGCTTCCAGAGCCTTCAGACACTGCCGCTACACTTCCAGAGCCTTCAGGTGATGCCGCTATGCTCACAGAGACTTCAGCTCCTGTAGCTACGCTCCCAGAGCCTTCAGCTTCTGCCGCTATGTTGCCAGAGCTTTCTACTGATGTAACTATACTCCCATAGCCTTCAGCTTCTGCCACTATGCTGCCAGAGTCTTCAAATGCTCCCACTAAGCTCACAGAGCCTTCCTCTGTTGCCTTTATACAATCCTAGAGCCTTCAGCTGCTGCCGCTACACTCCCAGAGCCTTCAGCTGCTGTCTCTACGCTTCCAAAGCCTTCAGCTCCTGTAGCTACGCTTCCAAGTTTTTAACTACTGCCGCTATACCTCCAGAGCCTTCAGCTACTGCCGCTATGCCTCCAGAGCCTTCAGCTGCTGCCGCTACAAATCCAGAGCATTCAACTGCTGCCGCTACATTCCCAGAGCATTCAGCTGCTGCCGATATGCTTCCAGAGCCTCCAGCTGCTGCTACTACGCTTCCAAATCCTTCAGTTCCTGTAGCCACGCTTCCAGAGTCTTCAGTTGCTGCTACTATGCTCCCAGAGCCTTCAGCTGCTGCCCCTACTCCCCCAGAGTCTTCAGCTTCTCCGCTCCGCTTCCAGAGCCTTCAGCGGCTGCCGCTACGCTTCCAGAGTCTTCAACTGCTGCCACTACGCTTCCAGAGCCTTCAGCTGCTGCAGCTATGCCTCCAGAGCCTTCAGCTACAGCCTCTATATTTCCAGAGCCTTCAGCTGCTGCCGCTATGATCCCAGAGCCTTCAGCTGCTGCCGCTACACTTCCAGAGCATTCAGACACTACAGCTACGCTTCCAGAGCCTTCAGCAGCTGCTGCTATGCTGCCAGAGACTTTAACAACTGCCGCTATGCTCATAGAGCTTTCAGCTGCTGCCTCTATGTTTCCAGAGCCTTCAGCTGCTGCCGCTACGCTCCCAGAGTCTTCAGCTGCAGCCTTTACACTTCCAGAGCTTTCAAATGCTGCCGCTAAGCCTCCAGAGTATTCAGCTGCAGCCTCTATATTTACAGAGCCTTCAGATGCTGCCGCTATGCTTCCAGAGCCTTAAGCTGCTGCCTCTACACTTCCAGAGAATTCAGCTGCTGCCGCTACGCTCCCAGAGCCTTAAGCTGCTGCCGTTACACTTCCAGAGTCTTCAGTTGCTGCCACTACGCTTCCGGAGCTTCAGGTGATACAGCTATGCCTCCAGAGCGTTCAGCTGCAGCCTCTATATTTCCAGAGCCTTCAGCTGCTGCCGGTACTTTCCCTGAGACTTCGGATGCTGCCGCTACGCTTCCAGAGCATTTAGATGCTCTGCTTTGCTTCCAGAGCCTTCAGCGGCTGCCGCTATGCTCCCAAAGCCTATAACAACTGCCACTATGCTCACAGAGCTTTCAACTGCTGCCCCATATTTCCTGTTCCTTCAGCTGCTGCCGCTACGCTCCCAGAGCCTTCAGCTGCTGCCGCTACGCTTCGAGAGTCTTCAACTGCTGCCACTATGCTTCCAGAGCGTTCAGCTGCTGTAGCTACGCCTACAGAGCCTTCAGCTGCAGCTTCTATATTTCCAGAGCCTTCAGCTGCTGCTGCTATGCTGCCAGAGACTTTAAAAACTGCTGGCGTTATCCTTTAAGAGCATTCAGCTGTTGCCGCTCCGCTTCCAGAGCCTTCAGCTTCTGCCGCTACGCTGCCAGAGCCTTCAACTACTGCTACTACGCTCACAGAGCCTTCAGCTGTTGCTTCTGTATTTCCAGAGCCTTCAGCTACTGCCGTTACTTTCCCAGAGCCTTCAGATGCTGCTACTACGCTTCCAGGGCCTTCAGCTGCTGTAGCTATGCCTCCAGAGCCTTCAGCTACAGCCTCTATATTTCCAGAGCCTTCAGCTGCTGCCACTATACTTCCAGAGCCTTCACGTGTTACAGCTACGCCTCCAGAGCGTTCAGCTGCAGCCTCTATATTTCCGGAGCCTTCAGCTGTTGCCGCTACTTTCCCAGAGCCTTCAGATGCTGCCGCTAAGCTTCCAGAGCCTTTAGATGCTCTGCTACGCTTCCAGAGCCTTCAGCGGCTGCCGCTATTCTGCCAAAGCCTAAAACAACTGCCACTATGCTCACAGAGCTTTCAGCTGCTTTATCTATATTTCCAGTTCCTTCGGCTGCTGCCGCTACGCTCCCAAATCCTTCAGCTGCTTCCGCTACGCTTTGAGAGTCTTCAACTGCTGCCACTATGCTTCCAGAGCATTCAGGTGCTACAGCTACGCCTACAAAGCCTTCCGCTACAGCCTTTATATTTCCAGAGACCTCAGCTGCTGCTGCTACACTCCCAGAGCTTTCAGCTGCTGCCGCTACACTTCCAGATAATTCAGCTGCTGCCGCTACACTTCCAGAGCATTCAACTGCTGGCGCTATCCTTTAAGAACCTTCAGCTATTGCCGCTCCGCTTCCAGAGCCTTCAGCTTCTGCCGCTACGCTGCCAGAGCCTTTAACTGCTGCTGCTACGCTCACAGAGCCTTCAGCTGTTGCTTCTATATTTCCAAAGCCTTCAGCTGCTGCCGTTACTTTCCCAGAGCCTTCAGATGCTGCCGCTATGCTTCCAGAGCCTTCAGCTGCTGCAGCTATGCCTCCAGAGCCTTCAGCTACAGCCTCTATATTTCCAGAGTCTTCAGCTGCTGCCGCTGTGATCCCAGAGCCTTCAGCTGCTGCCGCTACACTTCCAGAGCCTTCCGCTATGCTTCCAGAATCTTCAGCTCCTCCAGATACGCTTCCAGAGCCTTCAGCTGCTGCCGCTACGCTCCCAGAGGCTTCAGCTACTCCCGCTACTCTCCAAAAGCCTTTATCTTCTGCCACTACGCTGCCAGAGCTTTCAACTGATGCCGCTACGTTTCCAGAGGTTTCAGCTGCTGCCGCTATGCTTCCAGAGCCTTCAGGTCCTGCAGCTACGCTACTAGGGCCTTCAGCTCCTGCAGATACGCTTCCAGAGCCTTCAGCTCCTGCATCTTAACTTCCAGAGCTTTCAGCTGCTGCCGCTTCGCTTCCAGGGCCTTCAGCTGCTGCCGCTATGCTTCCAGAGCATTCAGCTGCTGCAGCTACACTTCCAGAGCCTTCAGACGCTGCTACTATGCTTCCAGAACCTTCAGCTGCTGCCGCTACGTTTCCAGGGCCTTCAGCTCCTGCAGCTACGATTCCCTGAGCCTTCAGCTGCTGCCGCTATGCTCCCAGAGCCTTCAGCTTCTGCTGCTATGCTGCCAGAGCTTTCAACTGCTGCCGCTACGCTTCCAGAGCCTTCAGCTTCTGCCGCTATACTTCCAGAGCCTTCAGCTCCTGTAGCTATGTTTCCAGAGCATTCATCTGTTGCCGCTACGCTTCCTGATCCTTCAGCTGCTGTAGCTACGCCTCCGGAGCCTTTATCTGCTGCCTCTTTATTTCCAGAGTATTCAGCTGCTGCCGCTACATTTCCAGAGCATTCAACTGCTGGCGCTATGCTTCTAGACCCTTCAGCTGCTTCCGCTACACTCCCAGAGCCTTCAGCTGCTGCTACTAATCTCCAAGAGCCTTCAGCTTCCGCTGCTATACTGCCAAAGCCTTCAACTGCTGCCGCTATGCTTCCAGAGCCTTCAGTTGTAGCATATACAATCCCAGAGCCTTCAGCTGTAGCCTCTATATTATTAGAGCCTTCAGCTGCTACCGCTACGCCTCCTGGGCCTTCAGCTGCTGCCGCTATGCTTGCAGAAAATTTAGCTGCTGCCGCTACGCTTCCAAAGCCTTCAGCTGCTGGCGCTAAGCTTCAAGAGCCTTCAGCTGTTGCCACTACGCTTCCAGAGCCTTCAGCTTCTGCCGCAATGCTGCCAGAGCCTTCAACTGCTGCCGCTACGGTCACAGAGCCTTCAGCTGTTGCCTCTATATTTCCAGAGCCTTCAGCTGCTGCCGCTACACTCCCAGAGCCTTCAGCTGCTGCCTCTACGCTTCCAGAGCCTTCATCTGCTGTAGCTATGCTGCCAGAGCCTTCAACTTCTGCCGCTCTGCTCAGAGAGCCTTCAGCTGCTGCTGCTACGCTCCCAGAGCCTTCAGCTACTGCCGCTATGCTTCCAGAGCCTTTAGCTGCTGCCGCTACACTTCCAAAACCTTTAGCTGCTGCCTCTACGCTTCAAGAGCCTTCAGCTGCTTCCGCTACACTCGCATACCCTTCAGCGGCTGCTGCTACGCTCCCAGAGCCTTCAGCTGCTGCCGCTACGCTTCCTGAGTTTTCAGCTGCTGCCACTATGCTCTCAGAGCCTTCAGTTGCTGCCGCTATGCTGCCAGAGTCTTCAAATGCTGCCACTATGCTCATAGACCACCTGTGCCCCCTGCTGCTGGGTCGCCACCTGTGCCCCGGGCTCCACTGGCTGCGCCTCCTTCTCTGCCATCTGTCCCTGCCTCATCATCACTGGTACCTGCCTCTCTCTTTAGGTTTTGTTGCAGCTTGAGCCACTCCTTAGAGGGGGGGTCATGTAATGATATCCCTTGTGTTCATGTGTATTTGGTTTGGTTTTTCATTGTTCGTTTTCCCAGGGGTTTGGTTTTTCATGTAGGATGTCTCTATATTGTGTTTAGTGTACTCCTTCATAGTTCCCAGTCTTGTGTCTAGTTATTTCTGTATGATTCCCCTGTGTTTTAGTATGTAGGGTTTGGTATGTGTGTTGGTGCCCTCTTGTGGTTTCATGTTGTATGTGCTGTATTCTAGATCTGTTATCCCATCTATTCCATGTACTTCTTTGTCTTTGTTATTGTCTTCAGCTGTAGTCATTAAGCTTTTCATTAAGTCCATCAGTTAAATATACCTGTTTGTTAGGTCAGTGTCGCTCATTGTTCCAGTCTGTGTTGGGTATGTTTCATGTGATCTGCTCTATTTCCAAGATTTCAAGTCAAGTAAGTTTCACGTTTCCTATGTGGATTGCAAGTATGTGCTTTTGCTAGATTAGTAGACCAGTAGAGCTGGTACATTGTAAAAGGAGGAGAACATAAAAAGCATAGAGTAACGGGTTGCTGAAAGATATGCACTGACTCACTGCTCTACAGGATTTGGTTCTGTGGGAGAACTTTAGTGTTTGGAATGCCCATCACTGATGGGTACTCTTCAAGTGATGCATACATGTTTTCCTATTCATGTTAAACACGAGACAATGTGGTGTTATGTCAGGAATTCTGTCTATATAAATCTCTTGAATTTGGAATGATGGATCATGGGGTCTTGTTTTGGTAATGTAATACTTGATGTATGCTTGGTTCATGGACTGCTGCATGGATCGCAACACTAGTGTGTTATTTGTTGTTATTTTCAGTTTTAGTAAAGGGAGGAACTGATGTCATATCTCTGTTTATCCTCTCTTATTACCTATTTGTGTGTTGGTTTTCCCATGTGGTATTAGGAGGTATCGTTCAGTCAAGTTAGGTTCCTTATTTTTTGAGTTTTTTGAGTTTTGAGTTTCAACGCTGCTTTCCTATGAGCATCGGCATCTATTTCATGTACATAAACATTGTATTGAGACGGTTACAAGTGTCATACGATTCCCAACCCGGTACAGCCAGAGGAGGACTGGCCTCCCCTTCCTCTCTAGGTTTCTTCATAATGACGCTATTAGGGAGCTTTTCCTAGCCACTCTGCTTTGTTGCTTGCTCGTTGAGTGTTTTAGGCCATGTAGCTGAAGGATTAAGAGTAAGGACAATTTGGACGCTCAAAAATCAACGAGTGTATGAGTGGTGTATTGCTTCGTTTAAGTCATTGGAATTCGTCAGAGTTTTATTCTATTCATGTAATTCTGTATTTTGTGTCTCATGTTGCATATATAAATGTTTTCGGGTGGATGGCATGGTCTTGTCTAATTTGACAGTTGTACGGCAGGTGGGTTTTAGTGGATGTATAATATACAAAGTACTTTGGTTTTGGCTGTCAATTCTTTATCGACTCTCTCGAAATAAGATGACAGTCGTCTTGCCTGTGTAAGCCTGTGTATGGTACCCTGTTCCCCTTGCGTCCCTGTTCCCTGTCTATGTAATCTGTATGTTTGGGGACAGCTGCTTATGGGTTTATCCAGTCGAGTTGCTCGCATTAAGAATGCGGTATCCCAGGTCTTAGAGCGGGGGCAAAAGGAGGTCAAAAGAATGATCATACATCTTGCCTGAGCAGGCCGTGGTTACGTGAGAATACATGATTTGGTCAATGGTTTTACTCTGGTACCAACTACGTTGGAGGTTGTCAAGTTATGCATTCTGTCATATAGGATGGTACTACAAAAACTAGAAAATGCATGATTTGGTCAAAGTTTATTTCTGGTACCGGCTACGTGGGTCATGAGCATGGATTTTCTCATATAGGATGATTATTCATCTTGCTGGTGCTGGTTGCAGTTACTGTACATGTGAGGCGCTGTTACGTAAAAATATATGAAAATATAAAATATATATCTTTCTGCTTGACCCCCCGTGCTTTCTTCTGTAATAGGAATAGTGCTGAGCTTTGGTTGCCCTGTCAGATTGCAGAGCATATCGGACAATCTCGAGACTGTCAGTGGGACTTGGTGGGCTCTTCTGACGTGGCTTCAGCCTCGCCAGTCTGTCTGCCCGGCCCCCTGGACTGTCTTCTGTAATAGGAGCAGTGCGGAGCACTGATGGCCTCAGTCTGCAGTTCCAGGTGCCCGTACCAAACAGCCCTGCGGGGGGCCTACTAGGAACTAACGTCTTCCCTTTACGCCCGGCTGCTTGATTTAGTTTGTCAAATCATGAACAGCAGTTTCATTTGAAATTAAATTAAACCAAACCATGTTCATACAAACAAAAATTGTTTAACATTTACATGTGAAAATTTCCAAAATATATATATTTCAATTTGGTCTAAAGGTATTTAATTAAAATTAATGGAATGGTTGGAAAAGATTTATTTAAATCAACGACACAAATGTTAAATGTGGAGTAAGAAATGTAGATATACATAAAAGATTTCATGTATTACTGTATTGTATTACTGTCATTTATCATATTATTATCTACATCGTTACTTATTTGATATGTCTATGTTTGTTTTGGTATGTGCATTCCATGGTAATGAAGCATTTTAACTGAATTAAGAAAAAGCATTGGAGTGAAAGTGAGAGTGACAATGTGGGGATGAAAAACAGATGCGAGCGATAAGCAAGAGAACGGGAGGGTAGCGAGGGACAGAACGAGAGAAAGGAAAAGAACGGGAGGGAGTGAGGGAGAGAAAGATAGAAAGGAAAAGAACGGGAGGGAGTGAGGGAGAGAAAGAGAGAAAGGAAAAGAACGGGAGGGAGTGAGGGAGCGAGAGCGAGGGAGAATGGAAGGAAGAGAGAAAGATCCATGGAACCAGAGAGTATAGTTAATGTGATGATGTAAGAGGTAGAAGCCTCTGCTGTGAACATATGTAGGCTGTACTGTACTGTTTCCTCACAAGGATTTGTAGTAGATTATAAGCGTTCGTAGTGGTTTATAAGGGTTCATAATGGGTTATAGTTGTCAGTAGTGTAAAACAGTGGGATTTTGAGTCCATTAACAAATCAACATGATCATCTCAACTAAAATGGGACATTGAATTGGTGGCTGTTTTCATATTTATATTTTTCTAATATAATCAATCAAGCAGTTATTCAAATAAAAAACCAAACAACTAATCCTTGCAAGTGCTTAGTCTGTTAAAATATAAGAAACATATTGTATTTAAAAATAGATAATAAATAACAAACCACCTAGATCCTGGCTGAAGGGATATGTCTTGATGGTTTTCAGTTTTTAACACGCTGCTCTGTTCCTCATGTCCAGTATCACACAACCAGCACATGTTGGCCCTAAATTCCCCAACTCCCGCCCGCACGCACGCACGCACGCACGCACGCACGCACACACACACACACACACACACACACACACACACACACACACACACACACCACTTTTCCTTTGCATACACAGTCCTCTTTCCTACACACACACTCCCAGTGAAGAGGCTGCTGTAGCCGATCAACAGGACAGCCGGGCTATTGACGTCAGAGATGGGCCTCATGAAAACACTGGTGTCCCTGGAGGCAGAAGGAGCTCTGCTGCACATCAGTCTCTTGCTTGCTCCCTCGCTTTCTTTTCAATCTGTTCTCTCTCTTCCCTCTTTCTTTCGCTCTGTCCTTCTCATTCTGTCTGTCGTTTCCTTCCCTCAGATCTCTTCACTTGCATGAACCACATTTTGGAGGTATTGCCAGAGCAGTACTGCGGTACAGCGTTTCAGCAACTGCAGTACAATACTATTATCGTTCATTTCAAAACTAGTTATTATAAAAGTGAATTAATGTATGTTTACAAGTACACTGTAGCAGGTAAACTACATTCTGTCATTAAATTTAATTAAATAAAATTGAGAAGAAAATAAAGAGAAATGGTTACACTACATGATACTGTGATAACTTGTTATATTACATATATTCTAAGGGGATTTCTGGGACATGGAATTTAAATCATAGACATATCCATACAAAATGGGTGCTCCCCAAACAGTTTTATGTATTCAGTAAATTGCACAGAAGTTGGAATCTGTCATTGTTTGGGGTATTTTCTATGTATTATTTTTCACTTGAAGTATAGGCCCATCTTCCTCAAAGATGCTATACTTTAACCTGTCTTTCCCTCTCTGAGAAGTGGATTTCATATGGTTGATCTTATTTCTAAGGTACTGTACATAATAATATAATACGTAATAAAATCTAAAGAAATTCAACTATATTTCCAAACTGACAATGTTAGAAATATCCGACTATAAGTGTCATTAATATCATTACATAGTCCCAGTTTGTATGTAAGTACATATGTACTGTATGTATGCATCTCCTATGCAATATATATAATATTTAATATATATAAATATAAATAATAAATAGTAAATATTTTTTTGGTGTATGTCAGGTAAATGGTACTTTCAAATAATATATTTTCTAAACACTTTAAACAAATCAATGAAATCAATACTGGTACTTCCAAAATAATATATTTACCTTCTTATTCAAATTAAACATACAACATTTGTAATACAATTCCATTGTGATGTAATTGTTACTAACAAAAATAGTATATCATATCATACAAGGTGGAGACAAATTGCGATGTTAAGAGCTGAACACCGCAGGTGAATCAAAGACACATCTAAGCAGATGAAAATGAAGAAAGAAAAACTGAAAACGATTGGGGGAGGAGAGATATCTGCGTCAGAGCCCAAACGAATGCAGTCAGAGATGTGGTGGCGTGTGTGTGTGTGTGTGTAGGTGTGTGTGTGGCCTTGTTTTTGTATGGTTTCTGGGCCCTGAAATTTTGGCGGTGCCCACAACCATACATAAACCTGACAAAAATATGCAAAATTAGGTTAGGGTTAGGAAATAGGGAACATGGATTTTTAGGTCAAAATCAGTTTTCAGGGCCCCACAACGATAGAAAACCAAACGTGTGTGTGTGTGTGTGTGTGTGTGTGTGTGTGTGTGTGTGTGTGTGTGTGTGTGTGTGTGTGTGTGTGTGTGTGTGTG
>JACXGM010015645.1:7515-21219 GCA_016801145.1 Umbra pygmaea | reverse complement strand
AGACACAGTCTGTCAGAAATCGCGTCAGAAAAAAAACCTGCATGTCATGTGACCTAACCAAAGCACATCATTGGCTAAACTAAGGTCTTCTTATTCCAACAAAAAACACGAGAATGTTTTCTTAAAGAGACAGTGGCAAGGAAATGAACAGAAAGAGTATGTTGCCATATGGCAACACCATGCGGTAGAGGGTTAAAATTCAACTGACAATCTATAATTATTGCCAGATACTTCACTTCAGGTACTTGTTCAATAAGCTCATCATTCATTTGTACATTCAGAAGATGTGTTAGTGGTAGTTTTTTAATGGAAAAGCAGACAGTTTGTTTTTTAGTGTTTAAAGTTAAACAAGATGAGGCCAGCCTATATCATTTTATTTTGTCTAAGTTGGCAATTAGTTTGACAGCCACAGAAGTACAGGTATTACCAGATGCATACATCACTGTGTCATTGGCATACATTTGTAGGCCTATATCTCGACATACGTTTGGCAACTCATTAATTTATAGGCTGAGGAGTATGGGTCCCAAGACAGTGCCCTGAGGGATCTCTGTTTGATTTTTGAGAAAGGTGGATCTCACATGATTAATTATAACACAGCCTTTTAAAACCAGGACAATGACTGTTTGGCTAAATTAAATTTAGCTAATTTTGAAAGTAAGGTGTTGTGATTTACTGTATCAAATGCCTTGTTTTAGATCTAGAAATAGTGCACCAACTAAATTTCCATTGTCAAGTGATTGTTTGATATTTTCGGTTAATAAACAAGTAGCGGATTCTGTAGAATGGTTGAGCCTGAATCCAAATTGGAAAGGACTCAGATAATTGTTTGTCTCAAGGTAGTACATCAGTTGTTCTTAGACAATCTTCTCCAGGACTTTAGACAAAACTGGAAGAAGACTAATAGTTATGTAATTACAAGATATTTGATCATATCCAGATTTAAAATTAGGTAGCCTATTACCAGAGCGTTTTTCCACCGATTTGGGAATTGCCTGGATTTATTGGAAATATTAATAAGATTGGTGAGAGGCTGGGTCAGAATGTTACTATATTTTTTTAGAAAAGATGTGTCTGAATTATAAATATATTTTTGAAAAAATGTTGTTTTGTTTGCATTCTCTGGCGTTTGAGTTGTTTCCATTCGAAAAGCACATATGCATTTTTTTTGCTAAATAGCAATGATTGCCTCGGCGTTGAAAGCTTGATCAACCGATATTTTAAATGCTTGGAGAAATTAGTTAATCTGATAGAACAAGCGCAGCAAGCACGAGCCCCACCAACCGTGTACACGCGCAGTCGCCATCTTCGCCACCATATAGTTGATTGATTGCATCTTTTTTACTTTCTTTTTTCCACATGGTAAGGTTTTGAAAGAAAATCGATATTAATATCGGTTTGTGGGCCAAAAACGTTTGTTAGCCCCTTCCTGATATTGATTGAACGCTTTGATGGATTTGATTATGCAGCTGGTAGCAGCAGCAATTCACCACTTTAGGTGAACGAATTCCTTATCTATACTATAGCTTATATGTAACCTACTGTAGGTAGAAATGTTAATATTTGTAAAGTAGCCTACTGCCTTTTATGACAGTGTGTTAGAAGTTTGCGACAATATTTATGTGCAATATTGTTCTACTGTGGCCATTGTACAACAATGCTAGCCTATTGGATTAAATTGACTTGTGGGACAGAAGCTACGTTTTGAACTCACCTGTCTACTGCTATAGCAGTCATAGAGTAGATACTGGCGAAGACAGCAGCAACGGGGAAGAAGTTGTGAAAACGGCAGTACATCAGCCCAAAGTACCAATCGTTGTGCACGGAATAAATGAAGTTGATTATTGCGTTGAAGGCGGCCATAGACGCTTCAGCAAACGCCAGGTTCAACAGAAAATAATTGGTCACAGTTCTCATTCGTTTATGCGCCATAATGATCCATATTACTACGACGTTTCCCACCAAAGACACAGTAACCATGCCAGCGTAGGCGAACGCCCATAATACAATTCTCCAAACTGGTTGAACAAACTGGTTGGCATCCTGGTCGGTTCCATTGACAGCTGAAGAATTCGTCAAATTGCTTGACAATAAGAAATCACCTGTACTGAACAAGGGATCCATGTGTTTTAATTTTGGTGACAATAAAGTTGGTCCATACCTAAGAAATATACACTAATCCACTACTAATAGTTGATTTGAATGCAACAAATCTTCTTGGAGAGATAACGTTATATTTAAATGTCCATCAATGTATATTTCAGAAATTTCCAGAAATAAAGTAGAATGATTGTTGAAAAAGCAGCTCATATAAATGTATAAAAAACAGCTTGCAGTTATAAAAAATAATATATTGTTTATTTAAATTGACTAAAATTAAGGTAGTCCTTGGTACATGGCGCTCCACGGTGCACCTTTCCACCGCAGTAAAAAAACGACTCAGGAGACCCTTGGAGGAAGCACACTCGTCTCGCACGCAGTTGTCTGTAGCCTGGTCGGTACTCTTGGCTCATAGAGGTGCGCTCTATTTTGTACATCGGCGTTGCTACTGGAACGCAGCAGTGCATGCATACACGAACTTCAGCTCTTTTGTGTGTGTGTGTGTGTGTGTGTGTGTGCGTGTGCGTGTGCGTGTGCGCGCGCGCGTGTGCGTGTGTGTATGTGTGTGTGTGTGAGTGGTAATGAAAAAAGTAAATTGGCATGACAACTTTTTATGCAAGACCATTATTAATTATTCGTAAGACATTACGTATTTAATCGAAAAATACAAGGTCCCTTTTGGTCTGTTGCTGAAATCGCTGGAACACCTGTAAGTGAATGCGGGTAGGTTTGTGGTGTTTTTCAATTGAGTATATTTAACATGGTCTCTAGGACACTATATTACTATTTAGGCTACATTGAGCTACTGTAGCGTATTTTACATGATAGAATCGGGGAAATATTACATTGGGGAGAAAACATTGGCAAAGACGATAGGCAGTTTCGTGAGAGGCAAATGCCCTTTGATCTATTGTTTCCCACTTTCACAAAAATACTAGTCAACAGATTTGGGAGATCATATTTGGTGGTTTTGTAGCCCATATTTTAGAATAAGTCACAGCCAGCCTAATTAATATCATGTCAATGCAAATTTGTTTTGTTTTTAACTGAGAGCAAGGAAATCCATTTTTATTAAAAGTTCTAAGACTTTCGTTGATCAGAATCAAAACTGACTATAATCCCCTGGCTAAATTGCTACAGCATACTGTAATCTCGATAGAGAGAGCAGGTTGTTGAAGACATTAACTGGCCGTCATCTACTGTTCATTTTCTCGCTCACTGTCCCCATCTGGTGGTGTTTTCAGAAGACAAAATGTGCTGCATGTGTGCTGCGTGTACTAGTGGTCAATTCTAAATGATTGAACGAATGTTGTAGCCAGGAAATACTAGCAGACTGAAAATCAGTTAAAGTCCATGAGCAACTGAGAGTAGGGGAGGTGGGGTGGAAATGGGACTCAATGAAGAAAAGATAGAGATTATATTAAAGTAATCCTAAATCCGCTTTCCTCTCTTTCTTCATGACCAGGACACTGATGTTACTGAGTGGAATAGGTGGTGTAAAATAAGTTGTTGGATAGTAGTGGAAGGCCTTCCACAGTGTTTCCACATGCCTTATCATATAGTCCTAAATCACCTCCTCTCAGCCCTTGGGTTGGCCATAATGACCTAATAAATGGAATAATTACCCTCTTTCTCAAACAAACTGTCCTCTCTCCTCCATCCTCTTTGTCCACCATCAAAAAGGTCAAATGTAATCAAGGTGAGGAGTTACGGTACTGTAAGTAGTGTGAAATGTCCTGCCAGACTTTCAACAACACAAGTGTCAGTATTTGTTCACATAATGATCACAATTCTAGTTGTTTAACGCAAGTCTCTTCTAAAGTCTTTTAGAAAAAGTTAACCTAAAGTGTAATCAACTGTGAATAATTTCTAGTAGGTAATTTGCCAAAGTTGAGCTAACCAGTGCTTTCTTTCTCAATGTACCAAACAGTCAATTGTGTTTTTTGCCTAATGTTTTAGCTATAGTATGTCCGAACCAATTTATTCAGATTTATTAGTCACGGTGATCAGCTTGACTTGCATTGACAAGTCTTTGGTCCTTCTGGTATATCAGAAATCCTCAACCAGTTAATTGAAAATGCAAAGCCTAAAATCAAAATAAAACATTGACAGTTGTTTCGTTCACGCACTAGTCAAACGAACAGAAACACGTACATGCCTAATAAGAGACAGATGTGAAAGCAAAATATATTGGTCCGCTTAAATGGAGGGAGTATGAAAAAACATGCTGTTATTTCAAAATAGTTAATCCGGTATGGATGGAGAAACTCTTACATCTAAGCTGACAGTCCTGTTCTTTAACCCCATCAAATAATTGAAAAACCATAGTGCTGGATTACAGTGCCAAAATGATAAAACGTGAGTCACTGTCCAAATAATTAAAGAGTGCACTGTAGCTCAAAAATAAATAGTGTTCACAAAAGCCCATAACTATCACATTTTGCGTAGTGAAGGTGAGTGGTTTCTGACATTGAATTAATCAAAGGTCAGGTCAGAGCAAAACATTTTTCTAAGATGAAGTCAAGCTCCTGTATTAGCTGACCTGACTGTAACATTTGAATGTCAGTAGTACATTTTAGAAGGGCTAATGTCTGAGTGTTTGTGAGTAACCTAAGCCACTGGCATAGATTTCCAGGGGGATAGTGGGATCACTACAAAATCACTACATCCTTGGCCTCATCTTACCATTGGAAAATTAAGTTAAATGCATCAAAAAAGAGTAGTCTCTTGTGCTATTGTTGTGACAAGTTCTACATTATCAATAAGTGGTAGATGGAATCACTCTTTAGCTCACCTGAACCATTAAAAGATGATTATGCTTTATTGACAAATGAGTTTGACATTAGTGTTTGAGGAGCCAGTTATATATCCAAGCCCAGCCAATCGCAATCTCTCATTTGAAACTGTCTAACAATCAGTGATAAAGTGGTAATCTGAGCTAATCTACTTGCTTACATATCTGAACAAAGCCATACATTTAGAAAGTGAGTAAAAAAATGGCTGTATAATAAATCACTTGTGGCTCGCCTCATGCATAAGCTGCTACATTTTTCTTTTTGATAGGTAAAAAACATTTCTATCCTGACACGTAGGCTAGCGATAATTAAAACAAAGCAGGCCACTCATTATTCAACATGTCTGTCACCAGAATGCAACGGTCCGCCTAGGGTTCAACCATCTCAATTTCTCCCACGTCACCCCACTGGCTTCCAGTTGAAGCTTGTATCCACTCAAGGTCATGGTGCTTTATTAAGGAGGAACAAGAGGAGCTTTTCTATCCTACCTTAAGGCAATGCTCAAACCAGGGCCAGCTCTGGCACTTTTGGAACCCTAGGCAAGATTTGGTAATTATTATTAACCCAGTCGAAAATATCTTCCTATTCATGTATACAGTTTCCAAATTTGTGTTATTTTGAACTCTTGAAAGTACATTTTGGCCACATGATCACTTGATCATGGTTTACCTCTATGCCAAAAGGCTATAATTCAATTTGCCTGAGGAAAGCTTGTACTGTCATCAAGACATCTGTTTATAGCATCTGTTCAAAACTCCAGTAAAGTTAAGCGATGCTGATGAAGTCAGTGTCTTGAGTTCAGAGGCATTTTTCTGAGAAGACATCCAAATGGCTTGTTGGTATTGAGCGGATATCTCATAGTAGTTTTAGAAATGTAGATTCCTCAACATTATAGTAAACTTACATTGGTCCTTTTGTTTAAATTGTTTTTGTAGTACAACTGAAAATGTTTAGCTTAAAATGCACTAAATCTTAATGTGTTTCAATGACCATAAACCGGAATGGGAAAAGTATTTAACATTTATACCCTAAAACATTCAAACTGGTCAGGATTAGTTTGATTGGTTGCAGCTTTATGATAACATTTTATAATAATTTACCTAGTTATTTAAAAAAAAAAATCTGTACAGTAGATACATGAATGGGAATACAGTGTTTGAATAATACAGTGCCCTCCACGATTATTGGCAACCTTATGAGCAAAAATGGTTAGTAAAAATGCATCTTTGGCGACGGTCAGGGAACTGAGATGGCCATGGCAGAAGCTTGACTTTGTCTTATGTGAACCATTTTTGTGTTGATTTGAATGTATGTATAGGACAATATTCCTGCTGAAAGATCCAATAATCACCCAGTTTCAGTTCCCTGGCAGAGGCAGCCAGACTCAGATAAAAAATGTTCGGTAACACTTTATTTTGAGAGTCCAAAAAGTGTATCTGTAGAGGCTCTCCAGATTATCTGCATACTATCAACAACATTATAACAAACTATCACTAACCCTAACTCTAATCCTAACCTTAACCATTCCCCTACTGTTAACCCTAACCTTAACCATAACCCCAAAACATATTCTAAACTTACCCCTACCCTTAAACTACACAGTTAGTTGCGTATCAACAGATATATTGTTGATAGTTTGTTGATAGTCATATAATCAACAAACTATCTGTAGAGCACCTACAGATGGAATTTCGGACTCTCCAAATAAAGTGTAACCAAATGTTCATGATGCCATGTATCCTAACAAGGTTCCCAGGGCCTTTGGATGAAAAACAGGCCCACAACATTACGGAACCTCCACCATACCATACTTAACAGTGGGGATCAGGTTATGTTCGGCATAACCATCTTTCCTTTTACGCCAAACCCACCATGACTGCTTGTTGCATAAAAGCTTGATTTTTGTTTCACCTGACCATATAGCACTTGGTTCCAGTCAAAGTTCCAGTAGCGGTTAGCATACCCCAGGCATGTATGTTTGTGTTGTAATGACAGGAATGGCTTTTTTCTGGCACACCTTCCAAATAATTGGTTGGCATGGACGTGGCCTAATGGTAATTTTGGAGATTTCGTGACATTATGATGTTACTCTCCTCTGTAACTCTCCAACAGTGATCTTTGAGGATTCTCTTGCCTCTCTTACCATGCTCCTCGCTCTGCATGGTGGCAAAATAATCTTGGGTCCTCGTCCAAGCAAGTTTGTAACAGTTCCATTTGCTTTTAACCTTTGTTAGAATTGCCCTAACAGTAGATATGGGCATTTTCAGGGGAGCAGCTATTAATTTATAGCCATTCCCTGGCTTAAGCATCTCAACACACATTTCCCTCACTTGATTTGTGTATTTAAAATCTAAATGGAAATAATGCTTTGGACACATGTTGTTCATAACAATTTCTAGGGGTGCCAATAATCGTGGTACACATGGTTTTGTTAAAATCATATTATTATTTTTTTTCACCTGAATAAATGTACTGCAATTAAAGGTTGGATTTTTGTAATTTTTCCATTGTGACATTATACCAATTCACCAAACAATGTATTTTTACTAACCCTTTTTTGCTCATTTTACTAGGGGTGCCAATAATTGTGGAGGGCACTGTATGTGTGAATAATCACTGTTAAAGCTCTAGACACTAAATACTCAAGTTGCAGACTAACAGATCTGGATTGGCCAAAAATGTAGATTCAGCTCTGTCCTTGATCTGTTTAACTACCAACACCATATATAAATATTTATTATTTAATATTATTTTTATATATATAATTTGTAATATTGCTTTTCACCCTCAAACGTTAATACATTTTAACTCTATAGTTTTCATGTTACAGCTGTTTTCATTGTTCTATCCAATTGTGTGTTAGTTGATGCATTTTGCCCACTGCAGTGAAAGGCTAATGAGTACTAAATTAAAGCCTCACTTTTTTTGATAACAAGACAGCGTGGTCAAGAGTTGGTAATGTGATGATTTCCTCACTGTCTGCCATACCTGAAACGCTCATTGCTGTCTTGACCAGAGCAGAATCTCACATCAAAAGAAAGCTGCATTCAAAGGAACATTGTTGTTTATACAGTATTTCTTTGTGGTTAGTGATGATCCGTGGCACAAGTCAACAATTTAATTAATTAGCATTTTCTGACTTCCATTTTCTTTGTCTTTCCTAGCTTACAGACATGAAAAATATTGCCATATTTCTTTCAGAAGCAACTGGATTTTACTCTATGCTGAAACCAAAAAAGTATTAAATGTTTACAGAAGCATTCATGTCATGAAATGTATAATACTCTGTGTTTTCATCTTAAAATTCATCAATCATATTTTTCCTCCAGTATTTGTATTATTTAATGTACAGGAAATTGGGGAAAGATTGCTTAGGGTTGTACTCAAAGCCTGCATAAGCCAAAAATATATGTGAGAATTTCTGACAAAAATATAGCATGTGCTATACTTGGCAAAGCTGATATTGAAAGTTAATTTACAGTGGTCTCTCATGGTTTAGGAAAGGTATTTCCTGGCTTCAATAAAATGTACTATTGCTTATAGCTAGCCTTTGTACATATTCTACTGAAAAGTATTGATCATTTAACTTTAATTTCAGGCTCTGGTCTCTATAGTGTGGAAGAGAGAAATAGAGCACAGAGAACCAGTCACATTTTACTGCCAAAGAAAGCTACTAGTAGATAACAGAAGAAGCCCTAGTCTGGTGCAATACTGCACATTGTACTGGCCCATGCAGCTGACTAGAAAGGTCATACCTGAGGAAAATGCACTTGAAAGATTGAGAAGGTGCATAGCAGAAAGGCAGTTTGCAATAATAATCAATACATTTTACATAAAAGTAATAGTACCAACCACACATGCATAGCCTTCAGTTAGGTATTAGACAATACCACACAACAACAGCTTTTCACAGTGTATTAATCTCAATCATCATTGAAAAATAATCTTGATTGATGTACCTTTCCTTAGGAATATGCACCTATAATAATAAAGAAGAACTGGAAAAATTCCACAAAGAAGCACTTTTGACACTGCAGTTATATATCATTAGGCAGTTTGAAGGCTTTACAATAGGAACTATCTATTGATTCTTCGTCCAGACGATTGCTTAAAAGCTCAAATGCAGACAATCTGTTGAGTACGTTTTGTACCTCCATAGAGTGCAGTATTGTCTTGGGTAATTATACGTTTCAGTATAATCTGAGCTTCAACAACAGCATCTCTAAGAGCTAGAGACTCATTCATCACTTGAGAGAAAAATATTGATCTTCATGTCACTACCACAAATTAACTTAATGTTACCATTAAATGTATGTTGCAGAATATGACCTAGCAGCTGCAGTAATTCACAATGTTCTCCACCTGCCTGTGCTCTTTTAGCTCCCCATCATTGGAATCAAACACAGCCTTTTCTCACCACTATCCATGACCGGGGATATCCAGTCTGGGTCTCAACTTACTATTAAGTATACATTTTAGGAGATAACAGCTACAATTTCAAACTGTGGTTGTTTATCAGCAGTTCTCCTGTCTGGTCTGGCTCTCAGGTCAGCCAATGTTAGCAAATTATTATTATCTAATCATGACTGAAAAAACGACCAGGCCTTATGAGTTTGTGACTGATCTCCAAGGGGCAATTAAGTTTGTTACTAATTCCTACTTGTTGAAATATTGTTTTATTTCGACTTAATCCATGGCAATATTTGTAGAACTGCAGTAGAATAGTGTTAAAGGACCACTAAAACACATTTTCACAGCCTTCTAAAGTTCTCAACTTGGCTTCTGTACGTTTCCAAATTTCAATACAGTTACATTACTGTAGTGATTTTTGAAAACTTCAGCAAGGCACCCCTGAATTTAGTTATTTGGATAATAAAACTGTATAGGTAGTGAGAATACATTATTCCATTGAATACATAGCTAAGTAATATAGAGTTTGAGAGGGGCTTTTTTCTACAATGGACGAAATACCTAGAACTGAATGATTTCAACTGTGGTCAAGTGTTATAAAATGATAATATCCAACCATGCATGTTTGAGCTGGAATAGAGTGAGGATGAAATGCAGGAAAGGCAGGAACTTTATCAGTTGAATTAAGAAATGGTCTCCAGTCGTGCTCTCAATGACAACAGAGATAGAAAGTGTTTTGTTGTAAAGAGTGGGACAGGGATACATTGTTGCTTTTAAATATTTCCAGCCAAGAAAATGATTTAATCAGTTTGTTAGATCATTCAAGTTTTGACGCTCACATGGACCAATTGGATTTGGAAACACTTTCCAGTTTCCAATACAATAACAGGTAAGGCTCTTTTTCACATTATTATTGGATTTACAGTATTCGTTTAACACTTGGTTTAAAGGCACTTCAAATTAAAAATGATGGTTGACGGAATATTGCCAAGGCTTTATGAATTGAGTAGGTAATCTAGCTGTCGATCAATTGGTGAGATTTAATAATTGAATGTAGCACTAGAAATGACGGGAATTACTGTAGCTACCTATTGGAATGCAATGATAGCTGATTAGCATTGCTCGATGTGTATACTACTTTGTGTAAATACTTGGATAAAAGGCTGTCAAATAAAAAATGATGGTTGACAGAATATTGCCAAGGCTATATGAATTGGAGCTAGGTAGGTGATTTAGTTGTTGATCAATTTGGTGAGAATCCATCCATTTTCGTCCGCTTATCCGGGATCGGGTCGCGGGGGCAGCAGCTCCAGCAGGGGACCCCAAACGTCCTTTTCCAGAGCCACATTAACCAGCTCTGACTGGGGGATCCCGAGGCATTCCCAGGCCAGGTTGGAGATATAATCCCGCCACCTAGTCCTGGATCTTCCCTGAGGCCTCCTCCCAGCTGGACATGCCTGGGGGCATCCTTACCAGATGCCCAAACAACCTCAACTGGCTCCTTTCAACGCAAAGGAGCAGTGGCTCTACTCTGAGATCCTCACGGATGACTGAGCTTCTCACCCTATCTCTAAGGGAGACTCTTGGTGAGAATCTATTATTGAAAGTATTTTTAGTAGAGGCCAAATCTATTCGCAACATTTTACATCACTGAAGCGACTCGCAGTGTGCAGGGGCAATGTTCGCATTGAATTCTGGACCTTGTGGTATTTCAGGTGAAATCTGACACAGAACCAACTAAACTGTACTTGTATGACACACCTTTATGTTTTTTTATCTCCCCCATCCGCCTACATATAGACAGGTAACCCCCTGTTCCGGCTCCCTGAACACCCGAAAGAGTTTTTTATGCAAAGCCAAATTGCTTTTTCCCTTCACTTTTTTGTTGTCTTTATAAATGTTTAGAAGGGTTTTTTAGGCACACCCCGTCAGCCACTTTTTACCTTCCCAAAAGTCATGGTTTCCATTTGTAAAGTCAGTAATAGAATGGTATGGATAATGTATTTAATGTCATGATTTAAAAAAAATTAAAGTAAAAAAATAAAAAAACAAATAAAACAAATGTATTTTTTTTCTGCTGTCAAGATTGTGTCAATTAATTTGTTTCCACAACAAGCTGGAGTCAAACGACTCTAATATCAAATGGGGTCAAACGACTCTAATATCAAATGGGGTCAAATGACTCTAATATCAAATGGGGTCAAACGACTCTAATATCAAATGTGGTCAAACGACTCTAATATCAAATGGGGTCAAATGACTCTAATATCAAATGGGGTCAAACGACTCTAATATCAAATGGGGTCAAACGACTCTAATATCAAATGGGGTCCCAAAAGGCAAGGGCCAGCCCTGGCTCTCTGCCATCCTGTTTTAGACAAGCATAGGTAGCGAAATAGCAATGGTGGAAAAAGCCAAGTAGCTGGAGAAATGAGTAGAAGAATATCATTGCCTAAGAGCATGTGAACAAGCTCAGTCAACAGGCAATAGTGTAAAAAAATTCTAAAGAAAAACTATTCAAGCTGAACCTGTAAACCACCTTTCAAGTCCCATTATCTCCAGATAATCCTCTTTTTACAGGTGCCTTTGAATCCTAAAATGAATCTTTATTATGATGAGAAATTTTAAAAGGTAAATAAGTGAGCCACAGATTTTTTTATTGATTACCCTCAGTCTTGTTTCATCATGAAAATGCCACTACAGGACAATCAGTGGCACACAGGTTTTTCCATAGCTTCCATTCCAAGCACAACTTACCATCATCATCATGGTAAGAATAATAGCTACCCCTAGGGAAAGAACAAATCAGCTTCCTAAATGGCACCTTATTCCATTAATAGTGCACGCATTTTTTACTAGGGATCAAAGGTAGTTAACTGCATAGGGTAGAGTGTAGTATTTCAGACACATTGTTAAATCTCTATTCCTACAACCAGCACATTTCTCAGTTGATAACTTTACTCTTTCCTCCGGCTACAACCTCTCTGAAAAAAGGAAGTTATAAATATCAGTGAATGTACATATAAATTATTTAAATTTGGAGAGCTTTGTCAAGCCAACATGCTTAGATGTAGTAGCATAGACTTTAAATCCAACTTTAGATGTAGTAGCAAACACTATAAAACCAATATTAGATATAGTAGCAAACACTATAAAACCAATTTAAGATGTTGTAGCGTACACAAAAAACAACTTTAGATGTAACAGCATACACTCTAAAACAAGGTTTAGGTGTAGTAGCGTACACTATAAAATCTATTTCAGATGTAGTAGCATACACTATAATACCAACTTTAGATGTACATGTCCTTCTCAAGAAATTAGCATATTGTGATAAAGTTCATTATTTTCCATAATGTAATGATAAAAATTTAACTTTCATATATTTCAGATTCATTGCACACCAACTGAAATATTTCAGGTCATTTATTGTTTTAATACTGATGATTTTGGCATACAGCTCATGAAAACCCAAAATTCCTATCTCAAAGAATTAGCATATTTCATCTGACCAATAAAAGAAGTGTTAGTGATACAAAAAAAAGAAAAGAAAAAGTCAACCTTCAAATAAATATGTTCAGTTATGCACTCAATACTTGGTCGGGAATCCTTTTGCAGAAATGACTGCTTCAATGCTGCGTGGCATGGAGGCAATCAGCCTGTGGCACTGCTGGAGTGTGATGGAGGCCCAGGATGCTTCGATAGCGGTCTTAAGCTCATCCAGAGTGTTGGGTCTTGCGTCTCTCAACTTCCTCTTTACAATATCCCACAGATTCTCTATTGGGTTCAGGTCAGGAGAGTTGGCAGGCCAATTGAGCACAGTAATACCATGGTCAGTAAACCATTTACCAGTGGTTTTGGCACTGTGAGCAGGTGCCAGGTTGTGGTGAAAAATGAAATCTTCATCTCCATGAAGCTTTTCAGCAGATGGAAGCATGAAATGCTCCAAAATCTCCTGATAGCAAGCTGCATTGACCCTGCCCTTGATAAAACACAGTGGACCAACACCAGTAGCTGAAATGGCACCCCAGACCATCATTGACTGTGGGTACTTGACACTGGACTTCAGGCATTTTGGCATTTCCTTCTCCCCAGTCTTCCTCCAGACTCTGGCACCTTGATTTCCGAATGACATGCAAAATTTGTTGTTGTTTTGTTGTGCTGCTTCTCTGTAGCCCAGGTCAGGCGCTTCTGCCGCTTTTTCTGGTTCAAAAGTGGCTTGACCTGGGGAATGCGGCACCTGTAGCCCATTTCCTGCACATGCCTGTGCATGGTGGCTCTGGATGTTTGTACTCCAGACTCAGTCCACTGCTTCCGCAGGTCATCCAAGGTCTGGAATCGGTCCTTCTCCACAATCTTCCTCAGGGTCCGGTCACCTCTTGTCGTTGTGCAGCGTTTT